>VZRM01002603.1:830490-887242 GCA_013397955.1 Grantiella picta | reverse complement strand
AGCCCGGAGCAGGGCTCGACGTGCCGCCCGCTGTCGGGCTGCTCCCGCCGGGGCAGCGGGGAGTGCGCGGCGGTGCGCGGCCTCCCCCCGGGCGGGTCGCTGATAGTCCCCGCGGCTGTGCGCGGTGTGCGCTCCGTTGTGGATCAAACGAGGTTCCTCGGGACTGCGCTCCGGAGTGCGGGCTGCCGTGCGGCTGGAGTTTGGGAAGGCAGCGGTGGGTAGGGTGTGCGCTGCCAGCGAACCCGCAGGAGTGTCTGAAGCAGAGCCCAAGTGTTTACTTAAAACCAGGACTAGCCGTATTCCCTTCGCTCTCTAAGTCTCGGGGCAGAGAAACCCAAATGGACACGTGTGCGGGGCTATGGATCCGCTCGTGGGGTTTTCTTACTGATTAACTGGCTTCTGGTTGTCTGAGATTACTTTGGAAAAACGCAAATCCCGGCTAATATCTGTGCTGACCATATATAGAAGTAGTTGCAGACAGAACTACTATAACTTCAATATTGCTGACACAGGTCGAGAAACTTTAAAAACAGCAAGCAAAAGCCGGGATCTGCCCTGAGGATGTTTTTTGTCCAAGTGATATATTTTCTTGTGTTTGCATCCTACATTGACTGAATTATTCATACTATTTTTTGTTTGTTTACCTGCCTATACACCTCAAAGTTAGTGAATGATATATTGATTTTATTTTGTCTGCCTCAATTTCATCTGGCAATATTTGGTTTGCTTACTTGTGTTGGACCAGGACTGCAGTAGGGAATGCTGCTTTTTCCAGAATGGAAGCCTGGTTTGGTGGCTTTCAGAAACATGCCTCAGCTTGGAAGCAAGCAAGTTGCTCATACAGTAGCAATTTTCCATGTCATGGAAGAAGTATTGTGGGGTTTTCTGATGTTATGTGTTTTGTGCTCTCCTTTGTTATTAAAAAAAAAAAAATACATAGGGTTGTTGGTTTTTTTCTTCAATAGTTCTGCTGCTACCAGAAGCTTTTATGTGTACATTATTGTCACGTGGAGCAATGTGAAGACTACATTTTCCAGTGCTGAATCTCACTCAAAGTAATGTGCTTTTATTTTGGTATCATGAGCGTATTAACAGGGTAACTCCAGCAACAGGGAACGAGAATCTGTTAATTTAAGCTGAAACACTGAAAACAATTCTCTTGGACTGTTTTGGATGTAGCAGTTTTGCCGGATTTTAGTAACAAAGAAATGAAATGCACGAGGGATAATCCAGCATGAAATTCATCTGACTTGCTACCAGCTATATCAAAACATGTTGCAAGTTCTCTTCTGCTACCAGATACTTTGCCATCAAAACCAGAAATTCAGTTTTGAATCCTTTCACATATAATTCAAAAGAAATAGAACCTAACCTGATTTATTGCAGAAACTGTCACGAGGTGTAAATTGATCTCATTTTCAAGTAGGTGAATAGTAACTTTCTGGAGGGAGCTGATTGCATACTTTATATCATGTATCTGTATATTGTCAAGTGCAGTGCATTTTCTTTCTGTTACTGAAAAAAATTCATCTTGCTCATAGTAATATAATCAGTATCCAACAGCTTATTAATGTATTTTAGAGTAGCAGTCTCAGAAATAGGTTTTCATAGTGAAAACCAACCATGACCATATGAAACATCATAAACACAGTGCTCAATGATGCCTTAAATTACAGTCCTAAGTATTAGTGTTAAGGAGTAAAATGTTTTGGTTAATTTGTAAGCTGGTCTAAAAAATTGTCACACTTACTATGTTCTTCATTCTAAACCTATAGTAGCTGCTCTAAAGCTATCCAGACTCCCTTTCTTGAATTAGTATTTGGATTTTATTCTTAATGCTATGAATGTTTTCAGGGTCAAATCCTGAAATGCTAAAGAAAATCTTGTGGTGACTAATGTGGAAATTTCTTCCACATGAATACTACAGCGTTATGGCTCTTATGTTCATATCTTCTATTCTCCCTCAGTCTTGATTGTAGCAGACAGCCTAATTGTGTATTTTGTGCCAGCAATTACTGTGCTTACGCAGTGTTATGTGACTCAAAAAGGAAGGGGTGCAAAAGGTGCTTGACAGTAGGAAAACGTCTGAAGTAATCTGGATGACCTTAATTAATATTGTTCATTATCATATTACGTCTTGTTTGCCATTAAAGGGGAGATGGTGTTCTAAGGATGAGACAAAGTATCTATGCAATATTTGAAGGCAATGAAAGCTCTGCTCAGTGCATGTAAACACATGGTTGCTTAGTTTAGTACAAAATATGATAGAAGAGTTTACTAATATTAATGATATCCTTTACTGTAATGGCAGATTTTAATTTAGCAAAGATATATAATTAAGCTTTAAAATGAGGAGGAGCACGTGTAAGAGTATGTGGGGGAGGATATGTAATGCCATCTCATTGTCCTTATCTATATTTAAGTACCATAGTTTGTGAATGTGTAACAGATGTTTAAATGGATCTGTAAGCTTGGAATGAAAAGAAAGAGCCGGGTAACACCAAAAGTTGTCTGTTTCACAAATCTATTCATTGGTGTTGCTACTTTCTCTGTGGCTTCATTCTGTGTCTTTTTTCTATAGAAGAATATCAGTTTTGCTGATAGCAGGTCTGCACAGCTGCTGTACATGTGAAACTCTCTGAGATGCTGGGAGAGTGTCCATCACCTGCACCTCTAGAAGCACAAATTGTGCCTCCCAGTCTACCCAACAGTGTTGCAGCATATACAAGGCTGTGTTCCTGATGGTGTTGGGGTGCAAAACATTGTAAATCAATTTAATATAAGCCTGGTGTGCCATGATTAGATTAGGACTTCATGCTCAGCAGTTATGTCATATATTTGTTTTAAGACAGGGTAAGACCAGGCTGAAATGCTTTTACTTCTTGTGCCTTGGTTGGGTGCCAGCAGAATACAGCCTTGTCCATGGAAGCCTGGCTAGGAGATTCTGTGAGGGCAAAGAGAGAAGTCATTCTCCTAAATGTAAAATGTTGAAATTATTGTGTGTAAAACAGGTAAGGATGAACAATCAACCCCCTCTCACATACTATGTATGTGGTTTCATGCTGGAGGCATCTGTTGGTGTAAAGGAGGGAAGGCTTAAGTGAGTTTCTTTATTAAATGTTTACAAACTGAAGGCAAAGTCTTTTCTATGGTTGGGAAATCATTGGAAAAACAAAAGATGTCAGTTATATTACAAATGATAAATAATCAGTTGCTGAAATGAGAGCTAGAGGTATTTTCATACTTCTCTAAATTAATCTTGATGGAGATAGTTACAGAGAAATATTTAATAATACAGCTTCAGTATGGATTATCAGAAAATGTTTTGCTGGATATGATTTGAAAATGCAGCCACTTGTCAATGCCATTGCCTTTCCTTCTCTGTTTTCTGTGCTTTCGCTCTAAAGATGGAGTAAACAATAACCTTATTCTTTAATTTAAAACAATTTCCTTCAAGCAAATTCAAAGTTTTGTTCATTTAGCCCAGTGCAATATAGCATTGTAGCCACAATATCAGAGTTCCATGCACAGCAAACATCTGATAAATTGGCTGTTCTCTGTTGTGGGCATTAGGCCTGTTCTTGATCTTCAGGAGGTTGTGGCTGCTCTGCTGGTTTGTAGACAGTTCTTGTGGGGATAGTGAATGTGACTGGGGGTTCAGGATTGTCCAGTTACATTCAACAAATTGATGGACTTCTGCTCTATAATGAAATATATTTCTATAATTTCTATATTTTTCCTTTCTGTCTCTGAATAAGAAGGCTGTGTGATGATGTATAAGGTTAATCTCTCACTTTACTTGGATTATAATCTATCCTTCTGCATTCCCAATATATCCTGATGGGAAAAAGATTAATTATGACATACAAAGGTTTGTAATACAAAAACCCAAAAGTTTACCTCTTACAAATAAGTTCATAGACGACTGAGAAATTTGGAAGGAAGGAATTAAAAAAGTACTTGACGTTACTAGGACCCGTCCCTGTGTGTACATCACTTCTCTGAAAGAAAACAATCTAATCTTGGTGACAGTGGTTGGCCAAGGGGCTTTGTACAATATTGTTTTACTTCTGTGTTTGTGTGTAATGTTTTTTCCATTACTACCTTGCTTGACAGCATTAGGTGTGCTGGAGCCAGATGCTGAGGGCTCTTCTTGGACCTTTAAGGCTCCATGTGAGGAATGAAGGGGCATCTTTTCAGGTCAAGTGAATGAAGTCGTGATGACATACATTGCCCTGCAGCCTCATTGTTCCTGTCTGTCTTTTTCATAAGTAGATGAGCACCCATCCAGCATCTAGAGTTACTGGGTTTAAAGAAATCTTCCCAACATTCCTGCATGAAGGTCTGAGGTATCAGCTATAGCATCTAAAGAAAATAAACCTGACAGTTTTGAAGGGAGAAAAGTGCTATCTATCATGCGCAAGGATTTTTAAAAAGCCTCCATTATTTCATTATGAAATAAGTAAATTTGAGTTCAGTAATTATGTGGGTTTCTAGTAGTGGGAAATACATTATTAAGGCTGTCAAACCATAAGTTAAAAAAATCTCACTAAATACATAGTGAAGAAGCAAAGTGTTCCATTTCCTTCAGCCTTGCACTACAGTCACATAGAGCCACACTTTATCCTTTATAGGATTGATTAGTCAAGCCTTAAAAAAAAAAACAACAAAAAACCTTAAATCCCTTGTAGAAGGTACTGGGCTACAACAAAAACAAATAATTTGGTGAGATAATAGTCTTGGTGTAGAAAATTAATTACCTCTTTTGGTTTTGTATCACCTGGAAAACACTTATCTGCTCCATGGCTGTTAATTAGGGATGAGAATAAGCAGGTCATTATCTTGAAGCAACATACTTGCCTTCACTAAAAATGCCAAAGAAAGGTCCCTGCAAAACACTGAAAAAACAATATCAAATCTATAGAGAAAAGTACTCAATTCCCCTTCCTGATACTAATGTAGAGGAGCTTTTCCCACAGGTTGCCGTTATGTATGAAAGGAGACACATCCCTGTGCTCTTACGGGAATTCCTGAAACACAACAGAGGCTGAGTCTGTGTCAAGGTATTAAGGCAGTAATATTCATGCTGCATGTACTGAAGCATGAAATATCCATTATGCTTGCTTTTATAGCTGCAAGCTCTGTATTGGTCACCTATGCAAAATCCCACTGCTTTTTTTTTTTTTTTTGGCCAGAAGCCTTTTAGCATTTTCGCATGTTTCTCTAGTAAAAATTAATAGTGCTAATTGCCACTTCTTTTATCATTAATTTCTGAATCAACACGAAGTATTGCTATAGCAACAAATTCTTCCGAACTTCACTACAGACAATTAGTAGGAGAATTCAATGTCAATATGCAATAAGTGCAATTGTAACAACTATTCGAAGGATTAAGGAACTTTCTTTTTACAAAGAAGGGGAGTAATGCAAGCACTCATAACTGTCATGAAAGAGCAGAACTTGAAAATTTTCAGCATTCTTTTCCTATTAATCATCCCCTGTTGCTGTACAAAGGTGCATAGTTGCTTTGAACAAAATAATTACAGCACACTGTGTCTCCTCGGAGATAAAATACATCATTCTGTGGAATACTCTGCAGATTTTTGTCTCTGATAATGATGTTTCAACAACTGCTGCATCTTTCAAAGGATGGTTGTTCTTCAGCCCTGACAATGCATGTGTGGGAAAACCCTAAGTAGGTTTCAGGAATAGCTGGACAGCAGATAATCCAAATTTATGAAGTCAGATGGTGTGTTATCTCTGCTTTTTCACCAGCTGAAACATCTATTTCATTGGAATGGATTGCTATTTGCATTTTACCTTGTCATCTCTCTTGATAACAGGCAGACCAGGGAAGTTACGCATATATACACACACAAAAATCAGGAGGCATAAGGGATGTGGAAGTGCCAAATACTTGAAGAATACTGGAATAAAAGGGAAAGGTCTTGCACTGCAAGTCCATGATTGATGTTATTATCTGTGATAGATTTTGAGGTAGTGAAAGCTTATAAATCTTTAGGGGGAGCTATGTTTCCAAGGATGCTGATTGCATTGAAAAAAGGTTGTGTGAGAAGAAAGTAGAAGGACGGGTGAAGGGTAAGAATGATAAAACTGTAAATTAAGGAAATGAAGAGGACTGTCAAAGGAGAAGCAGTGCTTGTAAGAGGGAAGTCTGAAGGGAGTATCCTGGGAGCCTGTGACTCTTGCATACATACAGGAAAGAGAAAAGAAGGGGGAACAGTGAAAACCCCAGCAAAAAATGGAACAGTGTGACTCTAGGTACTGAGGGGCAAACATGCCTGTGGTAGACATCCTGGGAAGGACATGATAGTTTCCTGGAGAGGAAAGGTTGTTTTATGCATTCTTCCTTCACCTCATGAAGGGGGTAGCTTCGTAATGGTGTTTCACTGAATGTCAAGGCTGCTTCTTCTGTGTATTATCAAAGTATATTTATTTATATGCAGAGCCTCCACCACCAGCAGACCTTCTGTGGTGTCCCTGGCTGGACTGTTTGCCGAGGAGATAAATACTGAAAACGCAATTGCATGCAAGGCCACACCTCTGCAACTTTCTCTTGTCAGAACACCTCTTCTTGGAGAGCCCTCTGCATAATGTTAAAGTTACCATTTTCAGGCAGTCAAAGTTTTAATTTTTTTTTTCAAGTTGTGTCTCTTGGTTCTTCCTTTTATGAGCCTAGTGATGTGGCTTTGTTGACTGGGAAATCTTAAAGAAAATTCTGCAATAAAAGCTAAAAGAGCATTGCAAAAGACAACACTGAAGAAATGCTGAGTGTGTTTTACTTCCAGGATTCTCGGAAGACAGGTGATCCCTGGAATATTTATTTATGTAAATATTGTCCTAAAATATCTATTGCAGAAAGCACCTAGTAGCTCAGCAAAGACAGTTTAGCAGTGTCTCTTAAGGAGAAATGGAAAAAAAGACGGGTTGGAATCCTATCTTGGTCTTGGAGCTGCTAAGGTAAATTCAAGGAGACCTAAATCTAGTTTGGGGGCTTGCAGGGGAGACTTCTGGATTTCAAATGTCTTTTGTATTATTTTTCTGATCATTGGTTTGTATAAAATTGTCTTGTATTTTCTGTGGAAAGAGATGGAAAAAATCTTTCTTAAGAAAAAAGACAGATTTTCTCTGGAAGACTGACAAGATTGATATCTAGTGTCTGGATGCAGTGTAAAAAAAAAGCTAACAATTACTTTAGAGCAAACACCAGTGAAAGGTCTACATTGAAGCAAAAATGTGTGAAAGAGAAACTTACAGGAGGACTACCATTTGAGGTGTAAACTATTGTGCTGTAGAAAATAGTGGCTAAAAATATTGCTATACAAGGCAAAGGAAAGTAACATAAATAGAAAAGCAATGAGAATAATTTGTAGCTCCCATTTCTGGATACTGCAGTTCAATAGCTACTGGCTGGTGATGATGTGTTAGGCACATGCATTGGTTCTTCTTCTCCTTGGTGTTAAACTGCAGTGTGATATGGGCGTACATCAACCAGTCTGAAGGCAGTGTCTGACTTTACTATTGAGAGACAGTCATAGGTATGTGCCTTGGATTGACAGGTTTTTCCTTTTCAGTCACACATGCAGTTTTCACTGGAAAAGCATAATGCCTATTAAGACTTTCAAATAAAAATACGAGTGAATGTTAGTTTTCCTTCTGTTCTATGTCTCCATTCAAAAAATTCAGTTGTTTTGTGAAAGCAAGTATATGGAAGGTGAAGATGAACTGTACTTTTCAGAAGCAGCAGACGGTGTTTATACTGTTCACTACTGAGTCAGTAATTTTCATTCTCACTCAGCTCAATGAAAGCTGTGTTTGTTTGCCAAAGGGAATGCTAAAGAGGCAAAAATGTGCAAGCAAGATTGAAAAAAGGTTTATTGGGTTAATGTGGCCAGATTTTGGTAGCAGGGAGGCTGCAGGGGCAGGCTGTGTGTGAAGCTGCTAGAAACTTCTCTTACGTCACAGGAAGTCAGTGCCAGGTGGGTCGAAGGTAGTCCCACTGCTGGCCAAGGCTGAGCCCATCAGTGATGCTGGTAGCACCTCTGGGATAACGTATTCAAGAAGGGAAAATGTTATGGTGCAGGACAGCAACTCTGCAGATCCAAAGCCAGTTAAAAGGGAGGGGAAAAGCAGATATTGCCCAGGAGCTGTGGTGAAGCAGCTGTCCCTCTGCAGCTTATGGGGGTCCACGATGGAGCCGATATCCACCTGCAGCCCATGGAGGAGAGCTATCCACAGCAGGTGGATGCTCGAAGGAGACTCTGACTCTGTGAAGCTCATGCTAGAGCAGGCTTCTGGCAGGATTTGTGGGCCCATGGAGAGAGGAGCCCATGCTGGAGCAGGTTTTCTGTCACAGAAGCCTGGATCAGGTTTGCTTATGACCTGCAAGGGACAGTTGGAGCAGTTCATGAAGAAATTCAGTGTGTGGGAAGGACTCAGGTCTGGAGAAGCTGGTACAGGACTGTCTCCTGTGGGAGGGACCCAGTGCTGGAACAGGGGGAAAGTGTGAGGAGTTCTTCCCCCTGAGGTGTAAGGTGCATTAGAGGCAATGTGTGATTAACTGAGTACAGACCTTAATCAAGGGGTAAAGGTGTTTTTAAGATTTGGGTTTAATTCTCACTGTCCTACTCCACTACAGGGAAAATTTTCCCAACTTACTACTAAAGTGGAGTCTCTTTTGCCCATGATGTTAATCAGTCAGTGATCTCTCCCTGACCTTATCTTGGCCCTTGAGCCTTTTGCAGTATTTTCTTTCCCCTGTTCAGTTGAGGAGGGGAGTGATAGAGAAGCTTTGTGGGCACCTGGTGTCCAGCCAGGGTCAACAAAAGGTTTATAAATACAGCAGTAGGTTTGTTCATCTGTGAACATGGTAGGGGATTTAAAAATTTTTAAAAAAGTGAAGGGAGTTTAATATGTAGAGACCTTTCAGTTAGTCTTTGAAAACTGCCCAAGATGTTGTAATTTTCTGCTGCAATGTCTGTTGAAATTTTGGATTTTCATTTGCAGTGATGTTAGCTTGAATACTCCCATCTTGAGCTGGATAGAACTTAAACTAAGTTACAAAATTGTATTAATTTGAACACAAAACTGTTGTGATTCCTTCTTTAATGTCCAAACTCTTTGGGAACTGATGAGTTTTTTTTGTTGGATATCCAAGTTTTTGATTCATATCCAGTGATCAAAAATAATGGATGTTTATTTTCATGGTGAAAAGTTCATTGAAGTATTCACTGAAATATAATTTTAATTATTATGATTCTGAAGTTGATATTTTACATGAGCTGTGTTTGTTGTAAGCACAACTTAAGTGATCCATTGTTAAAAATCACATTTTTACAAGCTGCAAAGAAGAGAGCTTTTAGGCTATTTACCTTTCCATCTAGTTTTGGGAAGAAAAATGTCATTTGTCATATTCACTTCTGTATTCATTGTGGTGTATTGAAGCCAAACAGATAGCATGATTTCTACTAGTGTATATTAGTCTTCTCTCCTGCCTCCTCCCCAGTTAACAATGTTAAGTTGTTAAATGAAGATCATGACTCTGGAGAGACCCTTTTTTTTTCCAGTGTTCTAAGCAATCATGGGTTTGGTTTCGTAGATTTGTATTAAACAGCTCCTTGAATTAGGTATAAAAAATTGAATTTGGTTGGAAAAAGCCCGAAAAAACTCTCAGCCACTCATTTAAGTAAGTGTAAGTTGAGTCTGACATCAGAAATATGTTTCACTAAATAGGTACTTGGAGTGCAGAACTTCTGTGAAGCACTGTGAAGCACATGCTGAAGCTTTTCAGGGCACTGAGCTCTGCTGCCGATGTTATCTCCCAGGATCAGCTCTTGAATTATGGTTATGGTAAAATCAAACTTTTAAATGCCTGAAATGGAAGAATGAGGATTATGTGACTCTTGTAGGCTGACAGCAATAATCAGGAGAAAAACAAATATGATCTCAAGTTAACTCCAAGTTAACTTGAAATAAAATAGTACATGAAAAAGCTCATCTCGCTTAAGTTCTTTCCCACAGTTCTAGTACATGTACACCATTTTAACTTACTGTCATATTTGCAAGCTAAGAAAATGGAGTTTCAAAGATAAATATTATCAGATATGTTGTTTCCAAGAGGAAAATACTGGAATTGAAGCAATTTAACGTACTAATTACATTTAAATGTAGCTAAATATCTAATACCTAGCAATCTGCTAGTATTGGCATGCAGACGTCTTGTTATATCAGTTGGAAACTTTCCCCGGTACAGTGAGTCATACAGGTGATCAGTATCATTTTCTGTGTCAGATATGATCAACTTTTTTGGCTTGATATGTTGTTGCTTGGTGGATTGGTTTGTTTCTAGGGATTATGCATCCCTTTTACAACAGCTGTACATTCTTGCTTCTGCTTCTCCTAAATTTCACTGTCATACTGTTTTTATAGAAGGTAAGGCGAGCAAAGGGTCCTTTAAAAAAACTAACAAACAACACCCCCCACTAAAAGAAACCACAAACAAAGAAAAACCAGACGCAACCCCAAAATCTTACCCTTTTGATTTTATCAGATGGGTACATTTCCTTGATATGGCTCTCCCCCTGCTCCAGTCTTTGATGCCAAGTGTCCTGGATTATTAGTGATTAAGAGCAATGAATAAATGCAGTAAAGGTTCACTAGTCATGTTTGAGTAGCTAATGCAGAAGGTTAAACTTAAAAGGTACAACGTAAAGAGGAAACACTATAGAAGCATTTTTACATTCAGTAGTTTTATGTATAAACCATATGACTATTTCTGTCTTACTTAAAAAAGTGGGGTGACGCTGAACATTGTTAAGCAGAAGTTTGGATTTTCTCTTTGTTTTGGATTTGGACAAATCGAGTTTCACTTCAACCCCTATTTCATTTTCTTTTTTTTTTTTTTTTTTTAAGCACAATGAAAAGTGTAGGGTTTTTTCTGCTCAGTTTTACTTCTATGTTTCTTTATTAATTTTTTTTGAGTTTTCAATTTTTTTCTACCAAACATATTATCCTCTCTTAGTTAAACTGGAACAGAAATGTGAATTCTAGAAATAGTTGGCCTATTGGCCTTCTTTTAGCTAATGATGTACTTGGAGTGTACGTGTGCAAAATATACTTCAAGGCCTGTCCTAATCAACTTAAGAAAAATAAATTGAAATAAATATGCCCAACTATTTGCAGCTGTTAAATTATATTAATTTAAATGAGATTAGAGCTCTAATATGTGTGGCTATTTTCATATGAAGATAAGCTTAAGCAATATTTTTCCTCTGTTCCTGGTTCAGAGTAACAACCAGACCAGAACCTTTCATTTGAGGATTATAACTTCCCTTTTGAATTTTTAGTCTAATCTTTTTTTTCCTTCTGTTCATTACCTGTGTGTAATTTTTCCAAATATTCTTGTTTATATGTTATTTGCAAGTTTGGTTCTGATGTAGTGATCCATATGTATATTAAGACTTGTAAGAATCATGGGACTGGAATAAATATTCTAGATGTGTAATTATGGACAAAATTGTCGGAGTAGAGGTTTTTATTCATACCCTTGGGTGGGAAGGTGTGGTTTTGATTGTGCTTGTTAATAGATATCAAATGTGGAAAAAAACATGAATCATTGTAGAAACTTGAGTGAAATGAACACATGGAATAGAGTTGAGGTTCTACAGAAGGAATCCCAGTTGCATTGTTCATGTGAAGGTAAGGAAGTCATATTCTGAATCAGCTTGTAAGAGTGAAATATCCTTGACGTAGTATTGCTATATTAGTAATCGAACTAATGATGGATTTGTGTTGTTTTGGTATTTTATCTTTTCAGCAACATTTGGACAGAGCTGGGAGAGCTGAGTAATACATAGAACAAAAAGATGAGCAGCTAGTGACTCTTATCAGTGAGCTGTTGACAGCTGCTTGGGGTTTCAATGATAGTAATAGTTTATTTGACTGCGTTATTTAGTAGCAATGCTTTACCTAGTTACGAAATTCCTATTATCTGGATTTAGTGAAATGTTACATGCACTGGAATATCATGTAAATATGTGAAAATAGCTTCAGCGAAAATATGCAGAATATAAATGGATAAATGGCTGTATGTTAGAGCTTTATTCAGTCAGCTATATGTAGCAAATATTTACTGAGTGTTTGCTAGCCATCTGAAATTTACCTAAATTGATGGTCATATAAAGTTAACAAAAATTTCAGATATGAGCAAAGAAAAGGTCATTGAAATAAGGATGTTACATTCATGAGTCTCTACTGTCACCACAAGATGATACAAAATTGAATGTGCACAGTATGTTTGATTTAAAGGCTAGTTTTACTTTTGTAATTGTAAATATCATGTGCAAACAGCCATGGAAGTATATTGTGACAGTTTATCCCAAGGAGCTTAAGGTAAAGAAATGTAGGCTAGCATCAGAGTGGTTATGAATTAGCCACATCCTGTTAGCTCACATTTACTTATATCAATTTGTAGCTCCTCTGTTGTCATCTACAGAATACCAACTATATGCACTCAGCTTCTGCCACCCTTGAGAATTTTAAATAACTACAGCTGAAGCTCTTTAGGCCTCTTGGGGGGTAAAAAAAAGGCACTGCCAAAAAAAAAGACCTCTGTACCAGCTGCTTTGTTTTCCTTTTGCACACCCTTGGTATTACACTCTTTTGGTTTCTTCTATATTGTTTGTTGATCTTTCTGAGATGAGAGTCACTGAAAATGTCAGCTGAGTGTTGCAGTTTCCATAGTGGGAAAACAAGTGTGTAAGTAGTGAATTGTGAATTCCCCTGTTGATATTTAGAAGCTTTGACTGCCAATCCTGTATTTCAGGAGTTCCTTGAAATTGGTGTAATGAGAGTAGAGCTGAAATATTCAAAACTTTGTATGCTACAAAGTGACTTTATTGTGTAACATGTTGAATAAGAAACATGAAAGAAATAGCTCTGGCTGGAGGAATTTGTTTACTCTTCTGACAAAATCTATAAAAATTACTCAGCTAGCTACAGCCAAGGGAACTTACCTGATTTTTCAGGCATGACTTGTGAATCTCTGCATTTCCACAACAACTATATTGCTACCTCAGAAAACTTTAAAACTCTCTAGGTTAGACAGCAGACGGACATGATGCTGCCTAATTTTCACTGAGTTAGTTCTGTTATTCCTGTTAATCCTTGATGTTTAGCCAAAATTCAGAGAAAGGAGATGAGGACATTTATCTGTGGAGACAGGCTGGCCATCCAAGAGAGTTTAAAGTCTATAATTACTCTAGTTAATGAGGAGGAATTGGGGAAGTTTAAGTTTCTGTCATTCACAGATCTGAAGTGCAGTGTTTTCACACCTTGGCATTACCATTATGCCTTGAAAATCTAGACAGATATTTTAGTTTCCAAAAGATAGTACAAAAGTTGTCTGATGTGAGGTATGGGAATCTGGAGGCAATGGCAGACACGAGATAATAGTAAGGGATGTTTAAATAGCTCCCTAGCATACATTCTTGACTTGGACATGTACAAGCATTTGTGCAGACACTTCTCAATGAAGAAATTGGGGAGAAATATCAAGATTTCACTCCCAGAAGTGTTAGTATATAATCTTAACATGAATCTGTCATGGTAGGATGCAGCTGTATCCTAAGGTGCTTGTGAGTTTGTAAACTGCTGGTTACTAATGAATCATCAAGGATTTAATTTTTTTTGTCCCCTGAAAAATGGAGCTTGTAGTCTGCTTCAACAAAAAACTCCCCGTCTCCCAAAAATTTGCCAGAATTCTGTGGCAGCTAATTTCATGAGACATTGACCCCAATGTAGGTCACATGCTTGTGTTTTTATCTGTCTGTTTAGCTTGAGGAAGTAGTTTGGAAGTGTGTTTCCAGTTTTCCAGCCACCTGTTAAAGCTTTCTTTCTTGAAACTGTTTGTTATTTCTGAGGTTGTTGTATATTTCTCACTAAACTATAAGGCTGCAGTCGTCCAATATTTCCACAGGCTGGATTGCTGAAAAACCCTCTGGTGACAAATGTGACAAAGGTACTGCTATGTGTCAGTATAGCAGGTGCGTTGCACCATTAATGTGAGCTACAAGCAGAACCATAGGCATGTCACAGGAGAGAAGTGAATTGTGCGTGTTGGAGAAGAAAGAGTGAGTATGGGTGGTTGTGGACTAAGGCATTTGGAAACTCTTGTACAGGGAATGGGGTAGATTTAGCAGTGCTCTTTTGCCCAGTTGCCCTTGCCATACTCAGGGTGTAAAGAACTCCTCTGTATGCTCACACAAATTGATTCCTTTTATTTTTTTTTTTTAATCGGTCTGTGAATCTGCTGTGTGTAAAACGAGTTCATCAGCTGCAGACGACTTCCCCACCAGAAGCACAGTAGTCTGGCAAGGCAGCAGAAGGGGTGAGAACATGGACAGCAATTGCCAGAGCGTCATAGTACATTAATTTTACCTTAATTATACTTTGGCTCGTGATTAATACAGGTCATTGCTACCTGGTCACATTGTAGATCATGCTGAAAATTGTACAATGACAAGTACAATTCCTCTGAGTCATTTTGATTCCACGGCTTAAATAATCATTGCTTAAACATGGTAAGGAAAGTGTTTATTTTGAAAATGTTTCCAAGAAGTCCTAATCCCCTTTTGGGGTAAATTGAGGAGTTTCTGCTGTGAGATTACTCTTAACTGTAGAAAGCAGTGAGGCTGAATACTGAAAAGTAAACAGAAAAGATAGTTGCTCTGCTTTCTCAGCAAGTAAAGTGAAAGAATTTCTTGGATTTGATAGATTTGCTCTTTAGCCCAAGGGCTGAGTGGGGCATTTTTGCAGGTCAAGATATGAGTAGACCAGGCAAAAAATGTGTTCTCAGGAGAAGACTTTGGACCAGAAATGCCTAGAAGCAGTCTAGCTCAATGCCTGCACGTCGATAAAATGTGTCACTGTATAAGGAGGGGGAGTCATTAGCTTAGGATAAATTACTCATTTGCCATACAAAGTAGCATCAGGTGCTTTGTTCTAAGGAGTTTTGAATATTTCTCTTTCTTGGAGACTTCCTCAAACATGCAACTTTTTGGTTTGCACTGCTTGTAGATCATGGTTATACCTTTGGTAAACAGTGGGCACAGAGCTGAATAAGAACTGCAGCCGTGCTGTCACATCCCCCTGTTTGTTAGCAAGCATCGCTCTTTCTGTCTCAATTGTAAGTCAGTTGTTTTCTTTCTCCATGTGTTTCATATCACATGGTGTAGCTTCAACAGGAAGGTCCAGTCCTGTGTCTCAGGAAGGTGAGAGTTGCGTGTGAATGACTTGGGAGGTGGCTGCTCTTATAGCTGCATCCTCTGCTATCACTACACTGACCACTGAGCAGCCTTCCCAGAGCCATGCTTTGTCCTGGGCTTTTCAATTAACCACTGCTTTGTCCAAGGGCTATAAAATGCAGAAATCCTGGAGCTACCTCAGGAGTAGCTGGGCTGTCTATGAAGGAAGGGCAGGAACACAGCTGGAGCTGACAGTCTCTGTGTGTACCTTGTTCCTATTCATTATTCAAAGCCTTTGGAGAAAAGCCCTGACAACGAGAACAGTAAAGTCTCAAACTTAGCTGTGTCCTTGGCAATTCAGAAATGTATGCTTGAGCCCATGGGTTCAGTTCTGTGCTGCGTCAGGATACTGTTTGGCCTGAGTGATAATTGTAAACTCTGCGCATGGGCTTTTCTTGCAAACATAAGTCTGTATTTATATGCCTTTTCCTTGCTGGTTGAGTGTAACGTATTTACTTGACAGAAGATGATTCTATTTGGTCTCTGTTTTGTTGTTTAAAAAATCTTGAACAATAGTAATTTGGGTTGAAACCAGTCAATTCCAAAATTGAATCTGTTGGCTTTAGAGTTTCATTTAAAAAACAGAAGATTCTATACTTCTGAGTTTCTTGTGTGTTTATATAAAAAAGCTGTATAAAAGGATTAAAAATTGAATCACTCCAAGACATAACACAAAGCAAATTATATTTCGGCAAAATTCATGGCAAAGACATTTTTAAAAACCCAAATCGACAATGCAAACTCCTTCAAGCATAGTTGTGGCAGAGGTTATCCTCTTGGGAGTTGTTTACTGGCATCTTCTTTCAGGAGTAATGACTAAATACATAATTATATGTGTATGTAAGCACAGTTGAGCACAGTTCTGTAACCCCTACTACTACTTCATACTGCAGGAGCCTGGTAGAACCTTCCATAAATGATAACTGCTCTTCAGTTTTGATTACATGTGCATAGATGTAATATGTCTTTAGAAGCTCAAAATTCCCTTTTTGTCATCATGCAAAATTATGTGAGAGGTTTTTCTTTGCTAATATTACCAGATTATAGCTTACAGTGATGAGCAAGTGGGAGTAGGAAGAAAAGGGCTCTTTTCACTGAGTCCTATATAATTACATTTAAAATGATGAATAAGTCAAGGCAAAGTTGTCTGGGCATATATGCATACTTGGAGGTTAGTATAGGTACAGTAATTGCATTTTCTAAATAATTTTCTTATTTGTATGTAAATGTTTGCAAGAACATAAGACTTGCATTCAATAAATAAAAACTTTCTATCACTAGGCAAAAAATAAACATCAGAAAGCTCTTCCTGCTATACTTAATTCCATATACAAAGTACTTGACTACTTTGGCCACAGAAGCTGTTCCATTCTCTAATGTACATATATTCTTCATTGCCTTGATATCTCAGGGAATTTTGTTCTTGTGTGGAAGTAAACAAAAATGTTCCGTCTGCTATTTTAAGCAACATGTGGAAACTTTCATGGGTGAAACAAAGAGTGGAAATATAAACTTTAACAGCTATCAAGTTTAAGTTCAATTTTGGGGTTATAAGCTGCTTTTGTAGGATTTCACTGTAGCTTCATTGCTTCTTACAGATGCATGAACTTGCATGACTGCAAAACACTGTTAGCATTTCCCTGAGGTAACAGGAGGGAGAGAAGACTTGTCTGAGAATACTGAGGAGCTGGAAACATTCACTCACCCATTTGAAGTCTCTGTTGGCTTCTGTAGTGGGAATCAACTAAGGAAGAATGCATTTGACTGAAACCCCTGACTGCTGTGTTTTTCCTCATCTTCACCTGATTTTTGGTCTCTTGTAGTTGCTTTTTACATTGAGTCTAGAAAAACTCTTTAGGTGCTATAAACATACTGTTTTGTTTATATCCTCAGATTTTTGCAGGGTCTTCTCTTGTATTGTCAAAATACAAGTTGTAACCACTGATGTTGCCTGTTCTGAACTGCTGTTTTTGATATGCATTTAGCTGAAGGTGCCTGCTAAGCATGTCGTGTTTAGTATGCTGCTCTGCAATAGAGATAACAGCCAAATACAGATACTAATCTGTGGTATGAGAGTCATAAAATAATCATATGAAGCTCATAAGAATTCCAGTTTGTCACTTTGGATACTGAATAGCCTCTTCTGGTGTGCCAGTGCAGATTTGTAAGAAATAAGTTGAGTATCATTTTGATCATCAGATGCTTAATTGAGATGAATGGAGCTGGAATTGATACAAGTGTTGTGCCCAGTCCTTTCCTGGAAACATGCTTGGGGGAAATGTGTACTGAATTCTTCCTCTATTAGAGCCAAAAGAAATAAATTAATTCACTCTAGAAAGAGTGTCCAATTAAATGTAGTATATTAAAATTTTTTTTCTTGATTTTCATATTAAAAACCTTAAGAGTAGAAGCTGGTAGCTGTTACTGTGCAGGTATATAAGCGTTGTTAATGCAGTTTCAACTGCTTACGACTTTCAGCAGCATTTATGTAAAACATGAACTAGAATGTTGTGGTGGTTTTGGTCTGTTTGTTGTGTTTTTGTCGTTAGCTTAATTTTAATCAGTCTGAGAGAAATGCTCATCTTTTCTAAAGTCATATTTTTGCTTTGCTGTTTTGAACTCTGAAAGGATAATGGACTGCAAGGCAAGAATACCTAGATTAAAGTTCAGTTTATTTTGAGCCTAGGGCTATAGTTCCAGTACTACGGCAGCCTGAATAAAAACATTCAATTTCACGAAGACACTCCCACTATAACATGGCTTGAATTTTCTGTCATGGACCTTTTCTCTTTAATTCTCCTGTTTCTTCAAATTCTTTTAAAATAATTACCATTTGGAAAAGGGAAAACCTGCTTCAGGTGAGCTAAAGATTTATTGGCTTAAGTTCTTTGTCTTGCATTGTTGGTTTAAACACTGTATGTTTTTATTACTAGCAGAACCCATTTGGAGCTCGAACAAATAGGAAATAATGTAATCTGAGCAATATACTTATTCTGCAGAAAGTGTATCAACAAATACTATCAACTGTTACGTTGTAATAATACATTGCAATAAGGTTTTTTATGAAATATGGCATAGGTATGGAACCATAGTATTATTTCATTCTAATTCCCAAACTGAAATAAAATATACTATAATCATAGTTATTCTAGTCTAGTAATATCCATGTATATTGAGGAGATGAAATGGTAGCATGCAGGAAGAGTGCTGTTGAGGTGGGTGTGGTTGAAGCATGATGTTTTCTGGTACAGCTGAACCTTTAAAATCTACAAGGATGATCTCACTTGCTGCTGAAGCATAGCAGTCTCTGAGGCTGCACAGAGGACACGTAAAAATCTCATATATGCCGGTTTAGGATAGGAGAGGATGCATTTAAACTGCTGGCATAATACAGTTTTCTAAATTGAATTTTTGTTGCTAGCTAAAGCTTAAGGCTTATCACTATGAAGGTCAGATATCTGGTTACAACAGAACAAAGAACTGGCTTTTGAAAGTATGACTTAAAAGTTTCCACCTCTGTAATGGTTCTGACTAACAGGCTTGTGGGTTTTTGTTGCAGTACTGACAGCCATGAATAGCGATTTCCATAAAGAGACCATTCCATGTACACTACTATTTCTCTTCCCCTGAAATACCTGCCAAATGCAAAATGTGGGGTCTTTGTTGCCCTACCAAAGCTTTTGTCCATGACATGAGAATTTGTCACACCTTTTTGCATGCTGTGAAGCACCTAGCTTATTTATTTTGCATGATGGTTTGCAAAATTATGCTTCATCAATATATGAATTTGTTACACATTGTGAAATGCTATGAAGCCACTCAAGCTTTCATATATATCTTTAAAAAGTGCTAGTTTAAAACCATAACTCACAGGTGTGATATTGTAAACACGAGACACTTCTGTCCAATTTCTGTATGCTGTTCTCCGTAGGACTAGATGAAACTGGTTTCACATAGGTGGTGTCATTTGTTAATACATATTAGAAAAGAGCTAGAGATTTTTTTCAGAATTTCCCTACTTATGTACCTCTCTCTTGTAATTGTATATTGATATTGATAGTTGTTTTTTTCTAGAAAATATTTTCACTTGACATGAGTACTACTCTTTTTCCTCCTTGGCTATGGTAGACTCTTCTTGTTTATTCTACTGAAAGCATAAGTAAAGGTTACATCATCGTATGGTAATCTTTACATGTACGCACATCTGTCTTAAACTGTTAGTGTGCCTTGCTCTGAATTTCCAGCACTTTTTCTTGAAAAATTGCTTAGTTTTAAGCTGCATATTTCCTTTAACATATATACCCATGAATAGAGAAGAAGAATGTAATTTTTGAGAAATAAAATATAGTAAATTGTGAAGGGGGGGTTTTTTATTTATTTTCTATCAGAAAACTAAATCAGGTTTTTGGTTTGTTTTTTTTTTAATTTATGCTTTTACCTTATTGAATTAGTTTCCTGTGAAATAATAAGCATACTGCTTTCAAATATTCATGGGAAAACTTGAAAAATATTGATTGGAATCTAAGCCTTCAACTAAGATTATGGCCAACATCTAGAACTACCTCCAAAAGTGGCTGTATGGGTTTGTTTGAAATTGTGTTGAAATTTAGTGCTCATAGAAGTAATTTTAAGGTGATACTTTCAATTTATGGATGATCTTTAAAAGGTAAATTTAGGAGATAATTCATTTGTTGCTTAGAAGGTAAAGGAGATATTTACAGGTTTTGCATGTTTTTTAAGTGCCTCCAATTGTGTTTATGGTAGAATACAAATTTAATCAGCTTTCCTGGTCTGAAATACCTCTTGGAATAAATTAAATTTACAACATATTCTGAAATTTTGTAGAGAAAGGAATAGGCATGTTTAATCGGGAAACATGAAAATAAATGAGGTCAGTTTAATTGAGACTGACATTTTAATCTCTGTCTGAGTAACTGTGGTATATTATGAGAGCTTCTGCACTGCCTCACATGGTGACTTTTGTCTATGTAAAGCAGGGCAAGTTGTTAACTCGCATTGTGTCCTGGCTTGTTCAGAAATTAAAGCTGACCCAACCTAAAATGTATCTTCCATTTCCTAAAAACAGCTCATTTTGCAAAAGTTAGCTCTTATATTTGGCTTTTAAATTTATCTTGGAAGTGAATTGAACTATGAGCAATTCAATTAATCCCCACTGTGCTTGTGTAGTGTACCTAAGGCACACTACTGAAAAAGTTTGCCGGTCAAGGGGCAAACATCTTTCAACTGTGGGAGGATGCAGGCCCCTTACTTCTCTCCTCTTCCAGTGAATTTTAATTTTATTGTTCCTTTGAATAATTCTGCTTTATTCTGGTGCTCTTAGTCTCTAGAGAGAGACTATGCAAAGAAGAAATGACCATCTAAAGTGTAGCTCACAATTCAGGAATTTCTGTCTAAATAAACTTGTATCTTGCTTGTCAAGTAATAGAGTTAAAAAGTGTCTTGATGCTCTAATATTTCTGCCACAATACAGGGAAAAGTGAAACAGCATGTGGAAGGCTGTATACCCACTAGCGGTAGGTGATTTGGGAAAGGGAGGAATAAAAAATCCACTGTTGCCTGCAGTGAATGAATGTGAACTGGAATATAAATAAAAGCACTAGGAAGCTTTCTGACTGTTGGCTTTTCTCTGTGAATTGGAGAGCATTTCTTCCCTTGACTCCTTCAGACATACTACAGCTTTAGGTGGCCCAGGCTCCTTGGCGATTCTTAACTGCCCTGGTAAGGGCTTGAAAAGAGCTGGCTGGGACTGGTGCTGGGAAGTCAGCCCAGGCTGTGCAGCCAAGAAAGGAAGGAAAGCCACACAAAGGGAGAATGTGAGGAGTCTGAGGACCTGATCACCTGCTGGAGGAAGAAGATGTAAGATCAGTGTTCTGTAACTGCCCACAATGTTGAAAGTCATTCCTGTGATGTCAAGGATCTGATGTGTACAGACTGGAAGGCAGCAGAAGCAGCTCAGCTTTTGTAATACATTGGTGCTTGCCGGGAAGTGGCAGAAGAGCTTCTGTTCCTTACTTCCAGGACAGGTTATACATTATTTCTGTTGATTCCTAATATAAAATGAGTAAGCAGTCACAGAAGCAAAGAATGGAAGCTAGGAATGTGCTCATCACTTTATTGCACTAACTACATTACCCAAAAAGCATATGCTAAATGGATTAAGAGAAGGATGCCATCCAAAAAGTGGCTCTTCAAAAAGAAGCCTCTGTGTCTTCAGAGCTTAAAATAATTTTTGTTAATTATCTAGCAACAAAGATGAAATCATTGACAATTATGCTGTCTACACATTTTATCAAAACTGTAAACAGCTATGATGGTGAAATCAAAGGAGTTTCACAACTGAAGCAGCCAATTTTTAAAACTGTGGAAGTCAGACAGACCCCAGTTGTAGGGCTGGGAATCACAGTTTAAGTGCTTGCACTTTGAAAGGGTCCTTGTCCCCTAGGTGGTGCTGTAGAAAGAAAAGATTGTGATATTTGTATATTTGTTATACATATGTATGAGAATACATATACATATAGGAATGTATGTATACCTCTGGGTGTGTGTATGTAAAAAAACCTGGTTCAGACCACTGAGACTGACGCTTTTAGTATTTGTATTGAAAACAAGTGTTAAGGAATGAGGAGGAAAACATTGAGAAGAGCAACTGTTCAAGAAGTTAGGATGAATGTCTCTGGAAAAAAACGCAAAACAAACAACAAAGCAAAACTTCAGGGCTCAGTTTGCTAACCAAATCAAAAATTGGAATTTAACAAAATAATGGCATAGAGGAAGTTTTAAAACAAGAAGCCGAGCATTAAATCATCCTCCTCTCTAATGATGTGATCAGATGCAGGATGACTGAGAGCAAGTCCAGATTTTAGCATCATATAGACAAGTTACCAGAACCAGTGGAGATTCTCCAGCCGCCAGCACTCCTTCATCACCCCTCTGTGCTGTGCTGACAAGCCTTCTCGGGCAAGCTAGTGCTAGCAGACCTAAATACAGAGATTAAATGACTGAAGTTAGATTTGCAACATAGAGGAGCTGAGAAAAAAAAAAAATCTTTGTGTTTAGAGGTAATATCTTCTGATGTTAAACTTTGTTAAATTCTGATATACCCCAGAGGACTGAGCACTGTTCTTGATGTTTTCCAGTTAAATTGACTGTTGGCTGCTGCTGAACAGTAGAAGCTTGTAATGTTTTTAAACCAGAACAGGTTAGATTCAGACTAGATTTAAGGAGGATTTTTTTTTTACAGGGAGGGTAGTAAAACACTGGAACAGGTTTCCTGGAGAGGTGGTAGATACCACATCCCTGGAAATACTCAAGGTCAGGTCAGATGGGCTCTGAGCAACCTGCTATTCTATCTAGTAGATAATGCACCTGTTCATTGCAGGGGGCTGAAATATATGGTCTTTAAAGCCCAATATATTACCCTTCCAGCCCAAATTATTCTGTGATTAATTTGTTTATACAGGAATTGCCTTGCTAATGTGGTGTTTTTTATTAAGATATATGGTTATAATATATATATATAAAAGATATATTTATATTAAATTCAGTTGCATTGTGTTGGTTAGAATCACTATTGGACACATTCTCTTCGTGCCTCCAGAGTCTCTGTGTGATCACAGACCACTTACTTTGGATTATGTCCTCATGGCACAGGATTTAATTAATCTTCTAGAACAACTGCTATTACTACCTCAAAATAAAATAGGAAGAAAAGAGATACTCTTCTAGAAAACGTTTATTCGGTTTAAGTCTGATTCTTTTGTTCATCCTGGTTTTTATATCTTGAAAATGATACAAAAAATCCTCGTCTTCGAGCATTTTTTAGAAGGTTTTCATAAAGGGTAAAAAAAAGAGGGTGTTTCTTCTAAAGTAATGTATTCCTGTGGAAATAAAGCTCTCAGAGTTCACTTGGCAATGTATTTTGGTTTTGTGTTGAACCTCTAACTTGAGCTATTTGAACAGAAAGTTGAAAAGCTCTCTTTAGTGGGGAAACTTTTTTCCAATAAAATGCAAAACTAATAAAATCTATCATCCCAAATCTGTGTCTCTCCTTGTGTTGTGTAAATAGTTCTTCATAACATTTAGTTTCTCATCTAATGGTATAACAAAGGAAGAACTAATGAAGATCCTAGTCTAAACTTCTATTGCCATGGCTTAGAAGAATTGAAGATAAATGACACATTAGCCTTGCTGTGCTAGTTGTTTGGAGGAAACAATAGGGGAATAAATCTTTGACCTTGCTGTAATAACCAGAAGGTGTTTAAATTATAGTTTCCTTCCACAAAACAATGGTTAATTTGTGTGTTAATAATTTCTATTCACTTAAAGAAGATTCAATCAAAAAATTCCCTTGTGCTTAAAAACCGGAAAAATATTTTAAATGTTTAATGTGAATTACTTACAAATTCTTATTTTTCCGTTGCTTCTGATACTACATCCAAAGTAAACTACTTACCTAAAGAATCTTTCACTAAGGTTAGTTATTAGTGGTAGTTGTTTGGGGGTTTTGGTTGTTTTTCTTGGTCAAAACTTCCTAAACCACTACTGCTGCTTCTTATCACAACCCTAAAAGGGAGCAGCAGAGTGGAGAGAGATCTGTTTTTGTCTGTACCCAGAAATGAGGCTTTTTTCCCCTGCTCCACCAAATGCTGCCAGGGACTCTTCATTCAACCCTGAGAATAGCAGAATGGCCACTTTCTTACAATTTGTCTGATGAAAGAAATGGAGTTCTTGAAGAAAAAACCTGTTTACTTTCATCAGTTCCCATTCAGTATCTCTGAACAGATGGGTGGCCCATGAGCAGTCGAAAGTATCAAAATGCAGCTACCTGTCAGCTTTGTCTCCATTGTATCATTCAAGTACTTTAAAAAAAAAAAAATACAAAATTAATTGAGGTAATGTTAATTCAGCAGCTATTTTGGATATATTAGTACTCTAGAAATCCCGTTACAGTAAATGAAAGAATATTCAGGTGTTAACTTTTAGCACTGATCAGGCAGTAGTGTTGTTAGTCCTCTTCTTTTTATACTCTCACCTCGTTGAAGGAAGAAAGATAAAGGGAATGTAAGGCCAGTGTGCTAGTGTGTACCTTATCGTTTGTTCAATCACTATGCTATTAATTTCTGCAGGAGTTTTGTTTTCTGTCCAGGAAATGGTGTTGTGTATTTATTAAAAGCAGTCTTCCATAGGCTTTTGAAATTTATCATTTTTTTTTCCTTCTATGTTGCATGCAGTGTGCATTTCCTGAGGTCAGTTCACGTGTGAACAAAGAATCTATTTTTGCATTATTTTCTGTTCAGTGGTTAAATCATTACTTGTTGATCCCTTTCTTAAGTCTTTTATGTGCTTTTTATGTGGATGTCTGANTAGTAAAACACTGGAACAGGTTTCCTGGAGAGGTGGTAGATACCACATCCCTGGAAATACTCAAGGTCAGGTCAGATGGGCTCTGAGCAACCTGCTATTCTATCTAGTAGATAATGCACCTGTTCATTGCAGGGGGCTGAAATATATGGTCTTTAAAGCCCAATATATTACCCTTCCAGCCCAAATTATTCTGTGATTAATTTGTTTATACAGGAATTGCCTTGCTAATGTGGTGTTTTTTATTAAGATATATGGTTATAATATATATATATAAAAGATATATTTATATTAAATTCAGTTGCATTGTGTTGGTTAGAATCACTATTGGACACATTCTCTTCGTGCCTCCAGAGTCTCTGTGTGATCACAGACCACTTACTTTGGATTATGTCCTCATGGCACAGGATTTAATTAATCTTCTAGAACAACTGCTATTACTACCTCAAAATAAAATAGGAAGAAAAGAGATACTCTTCTAGAAAACGTTTATTCGGTTTAAGTCTGATTCTTTTGTTCATCCTGGTTTTTATATCTTGAAAATGATACAAAAAATCCTCGTCTTCGAGCATTTTTTAGAAGGTTTTCATAAAGGGTAAAAAAAAGAGGGTGTTTCTTCTAAAGTAATGTATTCCTGTGGAAATAAAGCTCTCAGAGTTCACTTGGCAATGTATTTTGGTTTTGTGTTGAACCTCTAACTTGAGCTATTTGAACAGAAAGTTGAAAAGCTCTCTTTAGTGGGGAAACTTTTTTCCAATAAAATGCAAAACTAATAAAATCTATCATCCCAAATCTGTGTCTCTCCTTGTGTTGTGTAAATAGTTCTTCATAACATTTAGTTTCTCATCTAATGGTATAACAAAGGAAGAACTAATGAAGATCCTAGTCTAAACTTCTATTGCCATGGCTTAGAAGAATTGAAGATAAATGACACATTAGCCTTGCTGTGCTAGTTGTTTGGAGGAAACAATAGGGGAATAAATCTTTGACCTTGCTGTAATAACCAGAAGGTGTTTAAATTATAGTTTCCTTCCACAAAACAATGGTTAATTTGTGTGTTAATAATTTCTATTCACTTAAAGAAGATTCAATCAAAAAATTCCCTTGTGCTTAAAAACCGGAAAAATATTTTAAATGTTTAATGTGAATTACTTACAAATTCTTATTTTTCCGTTGCTTCTGATACTACATCCAAAGTAAACTACTTACCTAAAGAATCTTTCACTAAGGTTAGTTATTAGTGGTAGTTGTTTGGGGGTTTTGGTTGTTTTTCTTGGTCAAAACTTCCTAAACCACTACTGCTGCTTCTTATCACAACCCTAAAAGGGAGCAGCAGAGTGGAGAGAGATCTGTTTTTGTCTGTACCCAGAAATGAGGCTTTTTTCCCCTGCTCCACCAAATGCTGCCAGGGACTCTTCATTCAACCCTGAGAATAGCAGAATGGCCACTTTCTTACAATTTGTCTGATGAAAGAAATGGAGTTCTTGAAGAAAAAACCTGTTTACTTTCATCAGTTCCCATTCAGTATCTCTGAACAGATGGGTGGCCCATGAGCAGTCGAAAGTATCAAAATGCAGCTACCTGTCAGCTTTGTCTCCATTATATCATTCAAGTACTTTAAAAAAAAAAAAATACAAAATTAATTGAGGTAATGTTAATTCAGCAGCTATTTTGGATATATTAGTACTCTAGAAATCCCGTTACAGTAAATGAAAGAATATTCAGGTGTTAACTTTTAGCACTGATCAGGCAGTAGTGTTGTTAGTCCTCTTCTTTTTATACTCTCACCTCGTTGAAGGAAGAAAGATAAAGGGAATGTAAGGCCAGTGTGCTAGTGTGTACCTTATCGTTTGTTCAATCACTATGCTATTAATTTCTGCAGGAGTTTTGTTTTCTGTCCAGGAAATGGTGTTGTGTATTTATTAAAAGCAGTCTTCCATAGGCTTTTGAAATTTATCATTTTTTTTTCCTTCTATGTTGCATGCAGTGTGCATTTCCTGAGGTCAGTTCACGTGTGAACAAAGAATCTATTTTTGCATTATTTTCTGTTCAGTGGTTAAATCATTACTTGTTGATCCCTTTCTTAAGTCTTTTATGTGCTTTTTATGTGGATGTCTGACTGTCTGCACTGTGAATTTCTATAAGTTCTTTTTGTGTCTCGAAATGCAGAGAGAAATCACTGTATTATCATGGACTTGTGTGGTGGTAAGGCAAAACACCGAAATCTCAGAATTGTCTCTCAAGTATGCTTTGTTGTTCCAAGGAAAAACAGCTCTCAAACAATAAGTTTCCACTTGAGTTCTGTGAAGGTGCTTTAAACGGCAGGATATTCCAACCTCCCAAACATTTGTTTCTCCAATGAAATTCTTAGTCAAGTACAGATAACTGGGTTCTATCTCAGTAAGTCTTCTAAGTATTTGTGGCTTCAAAATCTCTAGGTCTGTGGTGCAGCTTTTATCAACCCTTTTTTTCCCTTGTTTTGTTGCACTCTTGTTGGGTGTCGGTTATTTTGTTCTTATTTATTCTGTATTCAGTTTAAAAAATCACAAAAAACAGAGGGAACAAAATATTTTTGGCCTGATTATTACACAAAGTGTAACTTATCTATGTTGATATACTGTTGTTTAAAAAGGAAAAAGGGTCAACTCAGTCCTTCCCTCTTAGGATAAAAGCTTTTAGTAAATGGAAGGTTGGATGGGCTGGGAGCCAGGAGACTGGGTGCTCTTGTCTCTCCTCTGTGAACTGAGGTTGGTTGTCCTGGGCAGCTCACAGTCCCTGTTGACCAAAACCTCTGGTCTCATTTTTAATGTTGATGTAACAAGCATTTTGTGTATATTTAACTGATGCTATACTCAATCATTTAAGTGAGTGTTTGAAACAGGCATCAAATCTCAGCTGTTTAGTGTGCTTTGATCTCATAGAGCTTCTGGCATGAATGTGCCAAATACATCTTCAGTGATATCTGACTTCCTTAGTAGGGCAGAGTTTTGCTTCAGAGATGAGTAACTCAGGAGCTACAGTGTTGGATCTGCCATTGTTCTGTGGCCTTATGGTGTTACAAGCAGTGGCACAGAGAAATGTGGGCAGGAAGGATGTCAAGAAAAACAATAAACCCTATGCTAGCAATTAGCTGTGAGCATCTTCAGGAGTCCATGGTGCAGCCAGCTGTGTGTTCCATTCTTCTTTTAGCGTCTCCATTACTATGGGAGGCAGAGAGAGATGTGAAAGGTCTGGTGTTTGTATCTGCCTGATCCACTCCATAAACAGGATAGTGAGTACTGAAAAAAATGGAGGCTTTATTTATAAAAGAGATTACTAATGGAGTGTAGTAAAATAAAAGTAATTGTTTTAAACTTTATTTTTACTTCTTGATCCCTTAGTGCTTTCTGCCATATTCTGCTGTGTAAAGACAAATAGAATTACTGAAAGGGAAGATGTGCTAGAACGTTGTGCTTGATTGTGTTTTGTTAAACAAATAACTGTTTGCTAATGTGTGATTAGGAAAAGAAAAATCAGATGTCAGTTAGTTATAGAAATATGAAATATGCTCATAGAAATATGAGCAATGTAGCACTCAAAATATTTATGCTATTAGCTGCATATAAAAGCTCAAAGATCTGCTCAATTTTATTAGCTGATAAAAAATGGGATTGCAAAGCATGTGATGATACCTGAACTTGATCGTGTCTGAGAACCATTCTGTAAAAACGAAAATACAAGTTTCCATTTTGGGGGAAAAATAAAATAAGAATATTTCAGATTTTTGAGAACAGTAATAAATTCTGGTATAATGGCATTATTTAAGTTTCAATGCGAGACATGCATAGTGTCTAACCTCAAGAAACAAACTGAAGAAAGGCAAGTGAAAAAGTCTTCAGAGGACTCTCCACAATGGAAATGGTTTGCCTGAAAGGAACAGTGTGAAGCATGGGGCAGAGAGGCCCATTATTGGCATAAGCTTTATTTTCTCTTTGGACAGGGAGACTGGATTTGCTGGGCGAATGGTTATGCTTCTTACAAAAGTGAGCAGAAAAGAACATAATGTACCTAAAAAAAGAAACATAAGTACACATGTCCTGGAAAATGATTTGTTTAATAAACTACTACATCCCCTAGTTGGAATAATTTCCTTGAACATGATGGAACATGGGTGTTGCTTATATACTTGACACTGAAACATGATTTTTTTTGATATCTAAAGTTGAAACAGCTGAACAAAAAAAGTATATTCATGCAAGCATAAGTTAGATGCTCTTATGGCTAAATTGAAATCGGTATCCTTGAAAGCTGAAAACAGTTTAAGTGTAATGCCGGAGAGCACATCAGGAGCCTCCTTAGTCCTTTCTCTGTTTCCTGGCAACATTTGATTGTGTTAAGTAGAGATGTTTTATGTAGAAGTAAATTTAAAATCAAACAGAACAAAAATGAATGAACACAAGGACATTGCACCACAGACAAAAACAAAACAGTAAATATACCATGATTGAAGAATGCATCAGATACACCTTCATAGCTAAAAATTATATGCACATAATGGTGAAAGAGGATAATTTCAAAAGCCAGAAGCCTTAGAAGGGACAGGGGCATTAAAGGGCAGCCAAGCAGAAAAAGTATTAAATAACTTCATCTTCACTGTTGAGGTAAATGTGAATGCTTTAGAAGGGGTGCTCTGATCAGGAAGAGTTCCACATAAGGTCCTGGTTTGTTTTTTTCTTTTTTTGGGAACCTGATGTTTTCTAAAGCTGGTCCCTACTCTGTTGTGTTGTGAGGTGTGCTGGATTGTCAGCAGCACAGACGGAGCCTTTCCCTTTTGCCTTCGGTTCATGGTCTGGTGTATGCTGGTTTGACAGCAGCATTGCAGTTTCATCCCAGGAGGTCCATCCTGCCATTTGTCTCTGGCAGCACTTAGTAAAAGTACAATCTGATATTGGGTTTGTAAGTCACCAAGCTATGAATGCAGTTGCTGTCATAAACAATGTGCATTTAAACTCTATGGTAAAGGCTGATGTACAACTCCAGTGGTGTGAATTGCAGAAGCACCAGTTCTGTAAAACAGAATACTTCTCTTACAGGAGAGCGGGAAGCTTTGCCATGTTGTCAGACTTTCACAAATGCAGTTAAATAAATTCATTAAAATATCCAAATATTTTGTGTTATGGCCTAAACATTCATTATTTTCTTATTGATCATAAAACAGAATTCTTAATGTTTATCATATTTTAGCCTTATTAAAGGAAAGGGAAATAAAGTGTTTTGAGTTATTCAGTTTGTGCATGGTAACTGTTGGGGCTTCTGTGAAGCTTCCTAGCTTTTTAATGTATGTGCATGCTCTCCTTTCCACACAAAATCAAGGAGTTGCTTAAGAGATACACTCTGGAGTCTATCAACAACCTCTGTTTTTTTTTTTTTTGTCTAAAACATGACTTGTATTTAATATTGATTTTAAAACTACCTTGAAGGATACAGATTAATTCATTAGTGGTGGTGATTACATCTCCCTAAACCTTTCAAGCCAGTCATACTTCCTGGCTAGAGTGAAGAACTTTATCTTCTTCTTGGTCTTCTGATCTGATTGAACAGATGACAAAATAACAATGTTGGTTAAACACACAATATGGTGTTTATAAAATAGGTCTTGCTAGACTCTTTTTGTAGGACCCAAACATTTGGCCTAAATACTTTGCCTTAAGGAGTTACTGTAGTTCATTGGACCTGCATTTTGACTTGGGTTTGCAAGGAACTGAAATCATGAATGTGGTTGATGATTGTGGTTTACCTGACGTGCAGCACCTGCGTAAGTCATGAGAAGGCAAATTTGTCAGAGGTCTTTTGAATCGCTATCCAAACACGTCTGACTGCAAATATTTTTTTTTCAACTCTGCCATATAGTCTTTCTACTCTGGAGAGCATGTTGATCCCCTGAATCACTGATCTTGAATAATTAGAAAATAAAGCCTTGTGTACTTGATTCAAATAGTTGGAATGGCTTCTGTCTCTTAAGAAACTCTTGTTTAAGATTAACATTTTTTAATTTTTAAAATTTATTTTTCTATAGCTTAAGATGTTTCTTTTCAGAAAAATATAGTCTAAAACTATTTACAGAGAGGTTTATCCAGGTAATTCCACAAATTTATTTCAAATCAGTGCTAATTCATGTTTTCAGTGAAAAGAATTCGATTGTCTTTCATTGACAGGTGTGATGTGTTTACAGCATGCAGGCAGCAGATTGGATGTTGGGAATAGGTCGGTAGTTCCTTGTGTTATAATTAATGTTTTCAGCTTTTGGTATTCTTCAAATTTTGAAGCTACAATTAAAAACAAGAAAACAAAAATCCCCTAAAACCTTTCCATTCTTCCACGGAAGCTGCAGCTGTTGAAATTTTGTGAGGAAGACTTCTGTGGTCAGGAGCAGGCAAGCATTTGGTGGAGCCCTGGAGAGCTTGCCTAAGGGAGAAGGGGGAGCCTTGGTACTCCTCATTGTTTGAGGCACTCTGATGGATTGTCAAGCAATCCCTCTGCTCAGAGAGCTATTGCCTGTGGGGCACTGGATGGGGAATCACCTTACCACCTCTCTTCTCCCATGGCCCCTCCTTTTTTTCTTGTTAATTAAAAGAAACATGTAAATGCTTGTGAGGTAGAGGAGGGCTCAGTTTGCTGGACAGTTTGAAGATCTGTGAGGAGTTGAGTCAGTTGTTGCTTCGATATTGCTGGACCACTATGACCTGTATGGAATCAGAGGTGGGGCATTTAAAGATATTTTCTTGTGAAACCCTAAATCCCACAGGGGCTCAGGGACTAGGCAGGATATTTGAAGGCTGCTGCTTTCTACATGGATACCTGAATTTCTAACCTAACTACCCTATGGGACACAGAATAAAAATCTTTCCTAAATGACAGGAAAAAAGATAGTTTTAATCATTTTACTTAAACCAGGTATCCCCTGTAGATGACCTCTAATGCAAACCAATATATTATGACATTTTAAAGTGTGCTTCAGGGTGCAATAATCAGGCTTATTTCAGTAAAAACATATAATGGTTGCGGAAGTCTGAGGTAATAACTCTGTACACTCTGTAGAAGTCCTTTCTAAGGACTTCTTAAGCCTGCAGTGCCTGTCCTTCTTAGCTCCCAGTTCCATTTGTAACTGTAGAGAAAATCAACCGGGGTGGGGGGGGGGGAGATCAGTAAAACTTACTGTGGTAGTTGTTTTTCATCCATATTCAAGGAAAACAAAAATTAAAGCTCTACAAAGGGAGAACCCCCCTAATATTTAATGAGAGTTCAGATTATATAGTTTTTAAGAAAATAAACTAGACACAAAACAAAACCAGTAAGTCTCTAGCCTGAGAAATAGGGTTTAATTCATCATGGTATTTGCTATATGCATCACTATGTTTCAATTTAAGGAATAATTGCTTGAATGTAAAAAAATTATTTAAAACATATTAAGAATAGTTTTAAGTAAATATAAAGATACAGACTGACTTTACAAGAGTCATAGGAAGTTGTGGCAGCATGTAATTGCAAATTTTGTTGTTAACACTGAAACTATGGATTGAGTTTTTCATGAATGATATATTCAGATCACAAAGAACTTTATTAAAGTGTCAATTCGGAAAAGAATAAAGTGTTTTAAAGCACAGTTAAAAGTTTTGGACATAAAATTTCCAAAGTATGTAGTGCATATCAGAAGTTTAAAAATAAAATTATTGAAAATAAATGCCATTTTATGGAGCACTTTAATTTTTTTTATTATTATTCCAAATGAACCCACACATGTGCTTCAAAAACTGTCAAAAGAAATCTTTTGATTTTAAGTGCCAGCACAGTGGATATGACTTGTGTGTAGCACTTTGATTTCAATAAAGCAGCATTCTCTGGTGGCTAATTGTTTGACTGTAGTTTTTCCAACTAGCTCTAGTATACAGTGGCTTATTTATGCACTTTTTATTTGTGTACATGTCATTTGGGATGGCATATTTCTATTTCATCTTAGGAGCTGTATAAAGATTAAGCTTTATAGAGTCCTTTTCTGGAGATCTTATCCCCATTACACAGGAAGGTAAGCAAATCCAGAGGAAGGTTAATTGAATTGCCCTGCTGCAGTATGTGAGTATTAGAGCTGGAACTACAATTTGGGAATGATCATTCCCAAGTCAGTACCTTAATCTAATATAGCACAGGAGTCTTTCCTCTGATATTGTAAACATAGAAAAAAAAGAAGGGCAGAAAATACAAAGTAAAGAATAAAATCTTAAAATTAAGCTCTAAAGTATGACTTTGCATCCTGTTAAAACTGTTTTCCTGTCATTCCTGTTGCCAGTAACAACCTTCTTTCCTTCATGCTATAGCAGGTAAGATAAGTGGGACCAACCGTGGCCAATGCTGTTCATTTTAGGGACCACAGTTTTAGTTGCTCTTACATCGTGGTTATATTTTCTAATGTATTTGAATAAGTGAAAAGGCACAAATTTTTAAGGGACTTTAAAAGCTCAGCCTGGCAATGAAGACCACTTTAAAACCATCTGTATAATTAATGAACAAGATTCCCTTGTATTCCTAGCAATGGCTTTGTGGGATTGACTGTTTAAAGAAAGTATATATGGTCACTTTCCTGATAAAAGCAAATCATTGACACTCTGAAAAGCTGTGCAAGTAATCTGTGACAGGTATGGGTGGTTGCCTTCCACCAAACTAGTCTAAGTATTTGTTACAGCTTTAACTCCTGTTTGGTATTCTTGTTTCGCTTAAATGAAAGTTGGTAGTTGAGATCTGGTATCGCATTGATTCTCTGATTTTGGAATAATTATTTACTTGCAGCCCTTGTTTTTCACTTGTGTTTCCATGAATCACTTGTTTTGGTGATCCTGTTGGACTTAACGGTGGAAATTGAGGTAAGCAGTGCTGAAATGGGGCTCATTTAACACCAAACCCCTGGCAAGGAGAGGAGGGGAGCCCAGCAGGGAGGGTGGCTTTGATCCTTCCCTGCAAGGAATCATCATGGGTGTACAATAATAGCAGCAGCAGCAGCCACAGGTGCCCTGCTGTCTTTCACAGAGCCCATTCAAGGCAGCCTTTGGGCTTTCAGGGAGGGAGGGAACAGCTCGTTAGTGGTTGAGAAAAGGATGTGCTCGATATTCTGTTTTCTCCCTGTGTTTTTGGAGTTCTGGTGAGAAGCAAGGCTGCGGATATATTTCAGCCTTTGCAGGAGTGATAACTTTGTAATACTGTGTTCCAGCTGTTCATTATCCTGAGTATTTGGAACAAATATATTTATGGGAAATTTAAGATTTTTATGTGGTAGTGGATAGGCAACAATTCCTCTAAGTTCAGGAGGCTTTTTTTAACAAGAAGCATTTTTTCTGTCAAAGGAAATGTTCAAATCCTGTCCTACTTTTTTGGGATTGTATTTAGGTTAGTGTACCTTGGTTTTAAACTTCACGTCAAAAAGTGATTCACCACAGCCTCTGTGAAATGTTCTGAGTACCTTGGCAAATACCCGATAGTTTAGGTCCATGTCCAGATACTGGGTCCTATCCCCAAAATAGTTTTGTGATAAATAGATGCAAACTACTGGCAGGTAAGCACAAGGAAAGAGGNCACCAAAGTGTATTTTCAGTAGTTTTCTTTTCTGAAAGGTGTTGCCAGAGGTCCTATTGTGGATAAACTTCCTTATTGGGTAACAGAATTTCAATGCAGGATCGAAATTTATGTGCTTCTTTTTTCTCACTGAAACTTTAGGAAGTAGGATAAAAGTACTACAGCTTTGTTATTTCTCAAAAAACCTGAAAGATACAGTGGAGTGAAAATGCGTTTGTATGGGTATGAGAAAGCGGGCTAACTTGTCTCCATGAGAAGTATCAAAGGCTTCTTGCCTTGCCTCCTAAGGGAAACTAAGAAAAACATCTTTTTATACAAACATGGTGACTGTGTACTCTGGAATGTACTTTGACACTGACAAGCTGCAAGTTCAGGATCTGATATATTCTATGTCAGCGTGTTGTTCTGTATCTGTAATTAGCCTCTAATCCCAGTGTCTCTTAAAAGTTTGACTTTTTTTGCCAAAGATTAGAATACTAGACCTTTATGAATTTTTTTCTAGTTTTCATGCCTGTGTGGTAACAATATGAGTAGAATGTTCATTGTTAAGGATATAGAAAAATAAATGTATTGATGCTATGACACATTCTGTGAAGTATTATCCTTTAAAATCAGTTTATTGAAACTCCCCAGATTATTCTTAACGATTGCTACTGAGCTGTATTTTGAGGGCTGTAGTAGAGCTGGGCCACAACATGAGACCACAGCCATTAGGAACTTCTGCTGCCTTGGGGTACTGGAAACTTCTGCTCTGTGTCATGGTCACCTCTGGTCTTAGCTGTACTTCTGTGCGTTTTGAGAAGCTTAAGGTAAAGGATTGCTGTGACAATTCCATACTACCCTGTGATATAAGCAGTGTTTGCCTGCAGTGAAGGAGGTGGGGAAGGCAATCTGGTTGTTTCTTACAAATGGTTTCTGGAGTAAAGGCAAGCACTAGCGTGGATTGACGTGGGCACTGTAAGCTGAAGTTATACCACAGCACCTGATTTACATTTATCTCTCTGTAGCAGCTGGTGAACTTTTCTGGTTCAAAGCTGTGGAATTTAGAGACTTATGCAATTCTTTTTACTGTTAAGCTTAATTTGGCTTAGCCAGTTTCCTAAAACTCCAAGGCCCACATTCATGATTGAGGTAAACTTTTCTTTTGTCTCTGTTTTTTTCCCACATTGATTCCACAGGCCATTGTAAATGCCTTCAAAGGGAGGGAGAGAGCTGTACTGAGAAATGCAGGGATCGTTTGAGTCCTGGGCTGTTTCCCAAAGGGAAAATCAGACCAATCTGTCCTGTACATGCTGTACAACAGAGAGACAGGATTGATGGTACAACTGTCTTTAAGTTGTTGGTCAGCACTTTCCATAAATACTCTATAAAATTAGGTCAAGTATATTTGTTTCCTATTTATGAAAAAGAGGTTACTAACAACTTGCTATTTTTGTTTGATCATTGACTAAAATTTTGCAGTTCTGTGAAGAAATACATAGTGGGAAAAAAATATTAGTGGAGAACTCCAAACCAAACCTGTCTGACTTTAAAGAATGGGCTGCATACAGTAGCCAGGCATGCACAAACCGTAAGTTCCTCCTACAAAAAGAAGTAATCTGCTGCTCTCAAGGTGGTTATCTTTTCTTGAGAATGAAATTACGTTGTTTAAAAACACAAGACCAATATAAACAATGTAATCAACTTTGTTATGCTATTTGTGAAGTAATATCTGGAAGGTATTCTGCTGTGCAGTTAAAACACAGATTGGGAATGATGAGATGTTGAGGGGGAAAGGTTTCATTTCCTTCTGAAAACTGCAGGAGAAGGCTGAGCCACTGATCTCTATTGCAGTTACCTGTCTGGTCCTTGGGTTCAACGCCGCCTGCAAACTGCTGCAGGATGTCTGGGCAGCAGGGAGAGTCTGGGTTAAGGGGAAACCCAGGAGGCAGATGGTCCCTTTCTCCATTTGCCCACCTCTACTGCAAACATGATCTTTACTAGCCAAACACTGCCATGGCTTTGATTAGTCGACTGTCTTCTATAGCCAAAGAATGCTGGAGTTATTCCTTGCTGTTTGTTCAACCTACTTTCTCCCTACCCACCCCAGGCTGCTATCAGTGGTGTCATAATCTCCTGGACCTGCCTTCAGTCATATCTGGAATATGATGAATCCAAGGTGGTGAGGGGGAAAGGCCTTGGAAAAGCTCAGTCAAGCCCAATGGGAAGGGTGGGAAGCACGGAAACACCAACACATGAGCCTCTGCCTGGAACTGTGTTGGTTTTTCTTGCTCTCGAGGGCTAGAAATAGGGATATAGTACCTAAAGTTGAAGAGTTGGGCATTTTATTCACTGCAGGGTCTGAGGCTGTCTGTAAGGGCTGACCCATCACCTTTGTTGGGAGTTGGCTGAGCAGTGTGCCTGTAGGAGCAGAACAGAGCTGCGCTCATCAGTGATCTCACCCGACGTGTTTACTAAGCAGGCTGGGCATGGCAGGTGCTTGGTGGTTCCTCTCCTGCCCATGACACCCAGCAGCAGATGGCAGGGCAGCCTCTTGACATCTTGTATGCCCAGTTCCAGCCCTGCCCCATCGGCTCAGCCTTCCCAGCTCCCAAGCAGCAGCTGCCTTTCCTGCTGGGATGGCTGACAATGCTGTTTGCTTCTTCACTGACATCTCGGTGCTCTGACTGGGGCCTGGCCCTTTACTCTGAGGTGTGCAGGAGAAAGCCTAGCAGTGCAGGAGAACATCCTCTGAGCTGCAGGTGCTCCCAGAAGCGGGAAAGAAAATACTCCAAAGTTTTGAATTCTCTTTGTACTGGATAGCATTCCACCCCGCTCCCCTGTGGCGCTGAGTCCCCAATAAGCAGCCGCAGCCCCAAAGCCACAACAGAAAGGCAGTCAGCTGCACCGGGAGGCGCGGGCCGGGCAAAGGGCTGGGTCCGGGCAGCACGCAGGAGCAGTGCGAGGCTCGGGGGACAGAAGTCCGGTGGGAACCAAGGTGCGAGGGAGAAACGTCCAGATGCAGTCTGAGGTCTTCCAGGGAGATTTATTAGGATCTTCGGGTGGGGGTCCAGGGGAGGCGAAGTGGGATGGGAAACTGGGGACGGGTGGAGGGTCTGGAAGCCCAGAGACTGTGACCCCCCAGCACACGCTGGCAGGGGTTTATATGGGAAGGGAAAAGGGGAGGAGGTTAGCTCCAAAGAGCCATACCGGGAGAGTCTGACGGGAGAAGGGCAGGGGTGCACACCAATAGACTTCTGATAGGGCAGGATGCATAATTCAAAAGAACCAAAAACATACAGAGCTAAGGAGAACAAAGGAGAAACCTCTGGAACTCAAACTGCACAGGGAGAAAAGGGAGCAGGGGGGAGAGACACACATTGCTACACTCTCCCCCGAACTGGCCTATGTCTTCAAGTCATTGTGTGTCTGGCAGCTCTCCCGTCATGTCAGAGCAGAGGTTGTGGGGCATGACTTCCCTTTTACAGGCATCAGAGCCAACTGCAAATGAGCTCTGCAGCTCTTTTATTTAAGAGCTGAAGTCTGGTGTGTCTGAAGAATAAATCCCAAGAAGAGTCCTATGTACTTGAATGGAAAACAGCTGGATAGTTTCTTTTCCCCTTCTCAAATCCAAATGTGAGATTAATTTATAAAAATATATAATTAATAAGTAATTAAAATATAAATTAAAAAATATAATTTATAATAATAAATTTATATAATTTATAATAATTAATTTTAAAAAACAAATATATATAATTATAATTGGCCATGTGCTTTTTCTTGCTCCCTCTCTTTTTTCCTCCATTTTTCTTTTTTCTGTTTTTTTTTTTTCTTTTGCAAACTTAGAGCAACAATACTTAAAAAAATTCGTAAATTAATGGCTACAGAGTCTGTGCAGGTTCCCAGGCCAGCAGGGAGCCTTTCAGAGGAGCCCAGTCCTGTTGGCTTGGAGTGGGAGGAGATGGCTATGCCCCGTGTGGAAGCAGAGCCCAGTGACGAGGGATGGGCTATGACCCGGCTGTCCTCTCAAGTCAGCACCTCCTCAGCTTTGGCCACTTTGGAGGCATCTTCGCCAGCAGGAATGGGGATGATCTGGGAAGAGCAGGCCTGTGAGTGAGGTGGCATGCCCAAAAGCCAGAGCAGGTATGGGTGCTATGGCTTTTCCCTATTTCCTCTCCCCTGTGAGGTGAGGAACAAACAGTGTGTCCTTATGCCTTCTCCTCTGTTTTATCAACTTAATCTGTACTGTAGGGTTTTTTCAAAGAGTTGTGACAATATACCTCTTATGAGGGAGAGAAGAAGTACTTTTTCTTCAGTTATGCATAGAGAACTTATGTGCAAATATCTGCTAATTTTGGAGATGGAGACTCCAAAATTCAAGGTTTCAGGGTGCCAAGGGAGTCGTTAACTATAATAATTATACAGTCATTATTGCACCAGCTGCTCCACTATCCTGAATTCTTGGGGCCAGTTTAACATGAGGTAGCACTATCAATTCTCTTGCAGTTCTTGTCTAAGAATTTAGCTAGTTTTATTTTCTACCTTTTTTTTTTTTTAAAGTTATAACAAATTGAGCTGCTGTAGGTTGGTAGGCTTTTTCAGTGGCTCTTCCATTGTTCCAGTTTTAGAAATGAGGACATGAAGCACAAAATGGTGAACATCCACAACTTTTAGAGTTCAAATGCATGGGTACCTTGGTGCTTCTAGTGCTGATATTGTATGTGGGTTTTAAATAAAGGACTTTTTACCTACTACTGAGTGCTTTAAGTGTCCAAAAATTTAACAACAAAAGGTTTTCAGGCATTTTTTTCCTAACATGTAGAATATAACAATGTCAAAAGCTTAACTGTAGAATACCTGAATATACACTGAGCATTATTGTTTTCTAGGTTTTGGATATAAATAACACTTTTGTTCTGTTACCACATCATGTGGAGTTGGTAGAATTTAACTAGATTTACAGCTACCCCGTGTTCAAGAGTAAGAATTAAATTGAAACTTTGGATTACTATTTTTTAAAATAATTAGACTAATATTAGTTTACCTATACCTAATAGTATAGGTAAACTATTATTTTTAATAACTGAATTAATTCTAGTAGCTAAAGCTACAAAGTGAAGAGTGAAGAGCTAAATGGTTTCTAAGGTTTGAAAAGGATCGGTGTTGCTACTTTGCATTGGATTTTAACACAAGGGTTCTGTTTATGATAAGTTTGTTACCATAGAAGTATAAACTGAAAGGTAGCAATGGTGACTTTGTGTAATATGTTATAATAAATAAACTTGTCCTGTTAGCACTGCATGCAAAACTTTATTTACATTACACTAAGCTGTTTTCTGCTGCATTTACAATTCTGCTATACAGATAAATTAAGGGATTTCTTGACAGTATGATTTACTGTCTCCCTGCAAACTGAAGAACGTTAATATTTTTAAACCTATTTGTCTGAAGTGGTTTCATTAAATTTTCTGTTGGACACCATCAAACCTACCATCAGAGAGAGGAAATAGATGAAAGTCTTATCTTCTTTTTCCTATACTTAAAGTATTGGCAAATATTAAATACAGTGTTTAGAATTCATTGTTCTTGCAAACAGTATTGAATAACCCTTTAAAATATTTTCCTGCCCTGCAATAACAGATGAACTGCCACCAAATTAAATAAATTAAAAGAGCTGGTAGAATGGCACATAAAGCTTTGACTGTTTGATCTTTTGTGTTGTACAAACTTGCTCTTCCAGAAGTCAGTGAATTTATGCTTCAGGTTTGGTCGAGCTGAGCAGGTGCGGTTGAGTGAGTGACTTGGCCTGTAATATTGGTGGTGATAGATAAACTGTGAAGGAAATGCTGAGCCTGAACTTCCAGTCTCAGGATAATTTATAGGGCTGATAAATCAGGGGGTGGGGGTAGGGAAGAAGTATTTCTGTTTACATAAAGGAGCAGATGTTGTCTGCACTCCAGGTACAAAGGCAGTGAAATGTCATAGTCCAGCCTTTTTATATAATATTTTTGTTAAGGTGCATACTTCTGACATGACACAGATACAACTCCTCCTGTGAACACTCTTCCTTTAAAAAAAAAGTGTCGAGTGTAATTTCATTTAGTAAAAAGATAGATCTGATACAAATTATTTGAAATACCTCTTCTTACCCTTCTCCACTAAAAGCTGTTTGACAAAACAGAGGGTAACCTATTCTTTTTGTAAACTTTGTCACTTTTGGTTGTTCAGCTTGATGCAGTTTTTTTTCATTAGGAGCTTTCAGCCTGGCTCTTAGAAGAAGGATGCTCCTCTTGCAAACAGCTGACTCCCTGTGCAGGACGCCATATGGCAAAGTGTCCTCCAGGATGGCACGTGCCATCAGGCATTATGAGCCACCAAATCAAGCTGATTCGGTGTTACAAACCATCTAGCTAAAACATTTACAGGATTTTAGTTATTTATCTGAAAAAAATTTAAAAATAGCTGTAAGTGATGCAGCCCTTTTATCTGCAGAACCTCCCTCACTTGCAGAAACTGTTGCATGCCTGGTTTCCACCATGGCATTGAGCATTCATACTTTTATTTCCAGGATACATAGGAGCACAAGAGAAACCTCATTTCTGCTATTCTCTGTTGAATGTGCTGTGATCCACACTTGAATTTTTATGTTCTTCCTGGTTTCGTGGTTGCAGCGTAGTTTTGTGCATATGTGATGTGGTGCCATTGGTTCCAATGTCCTGTGAGCTGTTCAGTCTGTTTCCAAAAAATTTCCTCCAGTGCTCAGGTTTGGTTTAAGGCTTGTCAAACACAGCAAGTGGATGGGACTAGTTCACATGAAAACTAAGTATTGGTATTTGGAAAAACTTTAGATATTACTGTAGTTTTAAATAATTGGGCAGTGGGAGCTACTACTCATGGCCTTGACCACATTGCTGTGAAAATGTTAGACTTTATTTTATTAACTATTTGTTTACATTTTTTTATTTTCTTCTTTTTATTTTTTTCTTTTGTTCTTTTCCTGGAGCAGTGAAGTGGGGGAATAAACTTGCAATCCTCTAAACTATTTTTCTCAACTCTATACTCTACTTAATACTCAAATGCTGATTCCATGGGGTTTTTTTGAGAATTAGGCTCCCATTGTGTTTCCGTGGAAAAAAAACTTGCAAAGAATTCTGAGAAATAAAAATAAATTTACAGGAAAACTGAAATTTGAAATTACTGAAATATGCTCTAATAGTTTCTAACCTAGTGGATATGCTTTGTCTGAAAGCATTTTAGAAGTAGGAAATTGTTTTGCTTACTGTAGCAAAGTTGTAGTATTGTGAAGTGCTTTTAAAGGAAATATTTTCTAGTTTCTATAAAGACTCTTATGTAATTAAAAATGGTAAAACAGCCCACCAAAAAGAGAACCAATCAACAAATAAAGAGTAAGCACTGACATGTAATTGAGAAAGAAACTAGGTTTTAGCATCTGAGCTGGACACAATGATTTAGCTGAGAAATTACAAGGTATCTGACAGCAACTGCTACTGATTTGAAGTTTCGTTAGAAAATACTATTGTTTTCCCATTTCTGGTGAAGGTGAGCTCAAATGATTTGTGTAATGTGTCTGCAGCTCTGTAAGCTGTAAATCGAATATAAATTGTTACTACCTGGCCTCTCTGCGCTTTCTCTGTCATTAGAAAACCAAACTGAAAGCAGAATGCTTTATGCATTTATCAGATAATGCTTACAGAATGTTCTGAATCTGACAAACATGGAAGAGTAGAACACTTTGAAAGACAAATTGGCTTTCTGTTATTGAGCCATTCTGTCTTAGGTCTGACCATGGACTCCTAGGAAGACACAGAGCTGCCTGTGATTTAGGTTGTCTCCTGAAGCCCTGGGAAGTGTGTCACTTGCCTAATCCAGCTACCTATGATTTTGAAACTGAAATGGCTCTTAAGTATCAATCTTGTTTAACAGACCTATAGGCACCTAAATATAGGTGTGGAAATCTTAAGGTAGACCTTGTACTAGGAGCTTGAAATTTTTCGTTATAACACAAGACAATGTCATCCTACTTTTTCTTAAAACATATTGCACAAGGTCAAGTTTGCTGTCAGTGTTTCTGAATGTGAATTCATGTGCATGTGATTCTCACTTGGGTGAGAATCCCCTTAATGTACTTTACTTTGAAATACTCATATGTAAAGTTCTTTCACTGCTTAGCTTCTGATTTTATCCTTTCAAAAGAATTAAAAGAAAAACCTACTGGTTTTCGTTGCTTCATTTAATCTCTTTGTTATCAATATTAAACAACATGTACTCACATGAGAATTTCTTTACTTGCTCTGGGATGACTTTAGAATTGTGTTGTTTTATGCAAGTTGGGCATATTTCTTTGCATGTGTGTTATTTTTTATTCAAAGTAAATTCTTCCATCTCTTTGCCCACTTCTGCCACTCTGATCTATCTGCAGCGGTTTTCCAGTTACACGTCTAATAGAGACAAACTTCAGCATGTCTTTGTACTTTATCATGTTCTTATGGGGTTTTAAATTATATTGTTTGTTCTGTAGTCCTGTTGCATAACATTCAGGATTCATTTCAAATTAATTTCATCCAGGGCTCTTATTAATGTTGGTTTTCACCTTCTCCCTGGTAAGAAAGGCCTGGTAGCACTAAAAAACGAAAAGCAGGGAAACAGAGGCTAGTCCTGTGTAGGGAGCAAGTCACTGGGGAGCTGTTAAAATCTCTTAAGGTGCATGGGCACAGAGACCAAGGTTTTTTGCCAGTGCTGTAGTTTCTTTCATATCTAAATCATGATTATTTTAAAGACTTTATTGCTAAGAAATAGTCAGGTTCTGTAGAATTGCCTTTTGCTATTGCACAAGAATATGCAAGTATTTTATTTAGTTGATACCACACATGTTAATGTTTGCATTATGATGTGTACAGCAAAACATTTAGCTGAAAAAGCAAGTGTACATTAAAAGTGAACATACTTCATTAGAGGGCTCTATTAACCAAAATACAGGTTTTACCTTTTGATGTATGTCTGGTTTCCTAAGAAACTTCCTTCTTATCTAGAGGCTTTGTGAGTCACCACTGTCAACATTAGGCTAGACAGTTCACCTAGATATTTTTATTTCCTATTGTTCTTAAAAAGTCACCTTTCCCATTTCTCCTCAAGTGATCATGTGAAACAGTTTTCAGGAAGATTGTGCACGTGGGTGCAATCATCCACAAAGTGCTGAGAGGAACTGTGTGTGGCTACCCTGCCAGCATTCTTCTTGTCACTGCCCTTGAGGCCATGGGGCTGCTGCCATTCCTGCACTTACAGATGGGATGTGTCAGAGTTAAGTGGTGAATGGCTGTAAATTTTAATGGAATTTGGTGCCAGAATTTCTTAGGCCACTTTAAAAATTCTAGGAGATTTTCCCTAAATGCTCATTTTTTATTAACTGAAGGAAAGAGGGTTTTCATTGTGCTGGTTTTTGAAGCTGAAGAAATCAGACTTGACTGAAAGTAATTTTTCTCCACAAGGTACATAATCATGTAATTCTGAAAGATGATGCTGTGTTCTGTGTACCAATCTTTTTTAAAAAAATTTGTTGACATATCTGGTCAGTTCAGATGCCTTTTGTTTTTTTTAATGATATCAAGTGCCCAGGTGTATTATTTTTGTATCTCATACTTCATGTAATATTAGGCTCAAGCATGTGCCATAAATTTTTTATGTGATACAACAGTGATCTATTTTCTCTATACGTTCTTTTTTCTTTGAATTTGCAATAAAGGAAATTGCAGGTTGCTTGGTAGAAAACTGCTGTTCATTGCTATGACCTGTGTAAACAGCTATCAGATAGACTTTGGTGTCTGAGTCCTAGGCTGACCTTGCAACAACAGCAGACTCAGTCAGCCATAATCCAAGAGTGCAGGTGGGGTGAAGAGGAGCTGCAGGGGAAGGTGTGCATCAGTCCCATGGGCTGGTGGGGAACAGGGTAGTGTTCAGGAGGGACAGGTCTCTTCTCTTCATCCCTTCTAAGAAATCTGCTGGTGATTCAACATAATGACTAGGTAGATACTAAAGCTATATAATGACATTCTTTTTTATTTATAAGTCAAGGCCACCCTGTCTGGAAGAAGTAAAATTTCATAATTACTACTGGAAAAATGGTGTCAAATAGTGATATTCATCTGAAGCAGAACAATTAGGGTTAGGTATTTTTTGCCTTTTTGCATGTGTTTTTTGGAGGGGAGTTTTGTTTTGTGGGGTTTTTTTTGGTTAGGTTTTTTTCCTTTGTTTAGTTGGGGCTTTTTTTTGCATGTGTTTTATTTATTTAGTTCACAATTATATAAAAAATGTATATCATAAAAGTAGTGAAACATGGAAAGAGCAAAGTGACTGGGTTCTGCTTTTGATAATGCACTAAAAACTATTAGTCTGGTAATGAAGGTGGTCATGTTACATATAGTAAACTCAGATTCAACTTACTGTTTTTACCAAAGGACACTTGAACATTCAGCTTCCCTCTCTGAAGAAAGTGCTCTGATAACCAGACTAGAAATAACTCAGAAATAATGTTCATTGTGCTACTCTGTATACAAAGCTAAACACTCAGGGGAGCAGGGACTGGAACCAGATGTCTCATTTCCCAAGCGACTAATCTAGCCACCAGGCTAGAGAGTTGCATTTTCTCATTACTCCTCCTTTCCTCCATTTACATACAGTTTATACACGGGAGACAGTTCCAATTATCCTGGAGTATTAGAAATTTTCACACTGACATATAATTTTCCAAAGGGTATAATTGGACCATGTCTAATTCAAGTGCAAGAGGGAATGATTAGCCAAAAGAAACTTCAGTAGGTCAAACACCAAGAACTGCATGGTTCCTCATAGAGACAAAGTGTTACTGTTTGTACTTGTTTCATCTGAAAAAATTTTGTGTCCTTAGGCTTGCCTCAAGGAACCAAGAGACCTTCAGTTCCAGTTTGAGCTGGAATGAGTATGAGGGAATGGCCTTCTGAGCTGCATTAGGAGAAGTGTTGCCTGCAGGGTCAGGGAGATGATCTTTCCCTTCTGTTCAGCACTGGTGAGACCACATCAGCAGTGCTGGGTTCAGTTCTGAGCTTCCCAGTATGAGAGAGGTGTGGATATAGCAAAGCAAGTCCAGCACAGGGCCTTAAATATGATTAGGGAATTGGAGCATCTCTATGAGAAGAGGCTAAGAGAACTGAAACGAAAGCCTGGAGAAGAAAAGGCTCAGGGGGAGCTCATCAGTGTAAAGAAATACCTGAAGGGAGGGACTGAAGAGGAGGAAGGCAGACTTGTCCATGGTGCCCTGTGACATGCAGAGAGGCAGTGAGCACAAACTAAAGCACAGGGCTTCCTGTCTGAATATCAAGAAACATCTTATTACTGTGAAGGTGAGCAAACGCTGGCACAAGTTACTCAGAGAAAATGTGGAGCTTTATCCTTGGAGGTATTCAAAACCTTACTGGACATGAACTTGGACCAGCTGCCTTAAATAACCTTGCTCGAGCAGTGGGGATGGATTAGACAATCCCTGGAAGCCTCTTCTGACTTAATTTTTTCTGTGAAAATGTGTAGTTCTCTGTTCTACTCACAAATATGCATTGACCATATAAACATCATGTACCTAAATTTGTTATTCTGTCAGATTAACATACGAAATAGAAATTTAAAATAAGTCAAATCTAAAACCAAATCCATTAAGAAAAGTGAGAACAGCAGTGAAGTCTTCTCTTAAATTTGTAGGTGAAAAAGCCAGTCAGGCTGATATTATTAGTATGATTACATAAAGCACAAGAAACTTCCAGCATTTAGATAAACCCTGAGGAGTTGCTTTTGATATAGGGGATTATGACACAAGATTCTCTCCTTTGAGTGTGAAAACCATTTGCCAGTGATTTTTTTGAAACATTGTTGTGCTTGTCTAGACAAAACAATTGCTGAACTAAAAGGAAGCTCTTTGTGCAAAAAGGTGTAAAAATTGTGAAAGCAGCAGGTTCATTTTAGTACTAACCTGATGACTTTTGACTTCCAGATCAGCAGCAGTGAGGAGCAGCACACGCGGATTGCCCAGCACGTAGTCACTGGGAATTTTGATACTTAATTTGAAGAGGAAAATCTGTAGTGAATTCCCAAATACACTTATTTCCATGATGTTTGGGTGCCATTAAGCTGCAGTTGAAAACAAATTTTCAACAGAGAAAAATGTAAACTTGTTTTCATTAATATATTCAAAGAAATAGAAGATTTTAATTGATTCTAAAATGTAAATCATATCATTCTAATATTATGACCTTCCTTTTTCCAGTGTAATGTTGGGAACCCACTTCACCTTTGGAGGGTCACTGGTGTGTTCAGGCCTCCATGATCTGCAATTTGTACCAGGGGAAAGGTTCTTGTTTACTTTCAGCTGGAGCTGAATGGTGTCTGACACTGCAGGTTTTGTCCCTGTGCTCAAAACCAGGCATGCAGTGGCTGTGCATGTTTTCAAGAATTGTGGTTATTCCTCTTGGCAGTTCCCTGGTGCCTCACTTGACACCCCACACTGCTTGTCCCGTGTGCAGTTGCTCAGCTGGGATGCAGGATGTCTTGTTGGACTGTGCTATGGACTGTAATAAGGCATGGCTGGAGACTGAGAGTAGTCATTATTACAGAGCTGTTTTCAACCTTCATTCCCTCCCTGCCCTGGATCAGGGACTGCCTGCCCAGCCTGGGACACCTGAGCTGGTGTGAGCCCTGTGGCCGAGCAGCAGCCAGGAAGGACTTCTTGTCCCCACAGTGCTGCCAGGGAAGGTGCTCTGTATTCCACACATGGAAACACAGGCACTGGACATGTATGTCTTTGGGAGTCAAGTGAAGAAATGTATTTCTGAATGCAGTTTGCAAGCTCTGTTGTATGTATTAGCTCTCTATGATCACCAGTCGTGTTTCTGAAAGTTACTACTTTAGTAATTTGTTAAAAAATTGAGTGTCACTTGCTGGAGTCTTGGATTTTCTTTGACTCTGAATGTGTTTCATTACTTCACATGTAATTTGACTTGTGCAGTCATATTTTCTCTTCTTCCAGAGCTGATTTCTGTACTTTATAAAGCATCAGGCCTGGGGATTCAGACCAACAGCTGAGCAAGGTGTGAGTCAGGAAGATAATCTTTAAATTTTTTTTTTTTAAAAAAGTCTCCTCCTTCCATTTTATTAAACTAAATCCTTTGCAGGATATACCCTTCATAGTATATAGCTCGAAGAGGGTTGGTTAATACTTGATTAGGGTAGACAGTGCTAGTAATTTTATTGACTACATCTTTTACTACTAAATTAGATAGCACATACTGAAGATCAGAGTGGCAAGTTCTGTCATTTCAAAATTTTCTATGACATTTAATATCAATTGTGAAAAGAAAAAGTGAAATCCTCATACTGCATTCCAAAGGAGGAATATACTTTGGGCTTTTCTTTTTTACCTCCTTTCAGTGAATCTGTTCTTTATTTATATTGACTCATGGAAAACATTTGTGTCATTTAAATAGCTACCAATAAGCAGGCTGGCAGAGCTTACTGGTGTTTGGTGCTTTCTTTTCATTCCTTTTGGTGATTTTTTCTTTTCTCTTAAGTTTATTAATGATAAACCTTACGAAAAGTTGATTTTTTTTTTAAGATGAACTGTGGAAGGAGAAAAGATTGCGTTCTGTATTTTGTTACAAGAAGTTTAGAAACAAGCAGATGTGCCTGTTTGAGGACGAAAGGGAGCACAGATGCTAAACTGAAGAAAATTGGTATTTTCACCATTTAACTGTGGACTCCTTAGGCTACACAGGAGTTAGGTACTGAGGGACTCCTAAGGTTCTAAGTGTCCAAGTACGCAAGTTTGATTGTACAAGAAGATTTTTTTCCCCAGTCTTTTAAAATAACCTTATAAAACAAACAATTTTTAAAAATGGAACATTCAAGAGCTGAAAGCTGGGAGATAATTTATATTGCTTCAAAAATACTATAATTTTACTTTTTAGCAATAGAAAACAGTTGGCAACAGCTGAACAAAGTGCCTAACCAAAGAGCAGAGATTTTCTGTACCTACGTTATCTGTTAGTTGCAAATTATATTAAAATGAACAAAATCAGGAAAATAGCAACATATGAATTACTGAAGTTGCTCTTTGTAGATTAAGGGAATTGAAAGTGATGGCCTTGCTTGACATGAGTTTGATGAGTCATTTCAGATAATTTCATTTCAGTGGTCAAAAATAGTTTAAGACAACTCCTTGTTTTCCTTAAGAAGTATTTTTTTTTTCCTGTTGTTGTTGATTTTCCTGCCTTCATGCTCTTGAGAGCTGTTTAATTATTTCCACTGAAATAATTTATGGCTAAATGTTGCAGTTCAACTTTGCTGAAAAGTATAGATTAAAAAGTGAAAAATAGTATCAGCCTCGCCTAATTCGAGACACGTCCTTCTCTGACCACAGAAGTTTCTTATGGTTCAGTAAAATGTTTAATGATAGTTTCTTGACATTCAATTCAACTTCCTTGAACTACATTTTCCATAAGAGAATGTAGCTTGATCTTTAAATTAATTTTCAACAGCAGCTACTTTTGAACTTAATTTTCAGTTAGTTTAACAAATGGAAATTTTAAAAAAAACTATTATCTGGAATATCAAGGAGTACTTATTATTTCAGTAGAAGAATTCAGATTATTTAAATATTTCTGAAGGGTGTTATTTCTGTTGTAAATTTATTTTTTTCAACCTATAGAAATGTTACCACATTAGAAACAGGAATAGTAGCAATTTATTCTGCAACCATTAGTAATTTTACAATGAGAGTCTGGCTAATTTCCTTTCTATTTTTTTTCAAACATTTATTTTCTGGGTAAAGTGCTTTTAACAGCTTTCTTTGGTGAATTTAATTTCCCCTTAGCAATTGGTAGTACCTTAATTCTTTTTGAGTTGCTCATGTGTATGTTTTATAGTTGCTGAGGAGGAAAAGCTGTGCTAGAAGTATCCATTGTTAGTAAATTTTGGTTTTCATGTATTCTGAAAAATACAGAAAATTAGTGTCTGCAATTCACTGAACTTCCCAAAAGAAGGATTCGTGGAGATGCTTAACAGCTCCTTTCTCCAGATGTTTCTTTTCAAACCTCTGTTGCTGTTTATCCCTCAGCAAGGCTGCTTGGAACATGTTAGGTGATACTGGAAGTGATCATTGCATGGATGGGGTTCATTGCTCATCTGAAAACAGTGAAGCCAAATCCTTGCCTTTTCTGGAACAGGGGGCTCCTGGAGTTTCTCCACAATGTTAGGTGCAGCCTGATCCCCTGAAATGCTTTCCCTTACTTTTTCTCCTTGAAGTTACTTTCACTCTCTCCTCCATCATTGTCTATGAGCATAGAGATAATTTTTTAAGTAAGTAATTTCATTAGTTTTGGTAGGATAACTTGAATATGTAAAGCTAGACATAGCTGAATACTTTATTGAATCAGGGACTAGATTTTTCATAATCTTCTCTTTATTTTTAATCTCAATGAGTGGGTCAGTCTCAGGAACCAGATGTCTTACTTTCAGAGCTCTGCACTTTGTCAATTGTAATCAGCCTGTACTTTTTTTTTTAACCAACATTTATTTTCTCCCAGTCCAGAGAAAATTAGATTCTTCCTCTGTTAAGAGTTCTTTCAAAGAATGCATAAGTAATAAACCCCACTAAATTAACAATAGCTAAATCTCAGCAACTCAGATCTGGGAAGTTGCAAACTAATTCTTGAATTTCTTTAGAGATAAAGACAACTAATTCTGGGCACTCTTTTATAGATATCTCTGGCATAGTAAGGTTAAGTTACTAAATAAATGAGCAAGGTATTCAACATGACCTCTATTTTGTGTGTGCCAGGCCTTCTGGAATTACTGGAAAATTACATCAGTCTGAGTTAAGTGTATAAAATGTTGAAGAAACTCTTCTTAGGATGGTGGAGTGGAAGATTCTTAGAACCCGTGTTTCCTTGGCCTAAATTGTAATTACAGTTAAATATTCTAAAAATGGCATTATTTCTGTTCGTGTGAAAGGTTTCTTCATTGTTTTCCAGAAATTTTTAGAAGCTTTTATATTAGATTGTTAGCATTTTGAGGAGACACAAGTGTATTCTGGTATAAAGTGTGTTTTTCCCTCACTTGGTGTTACATGCAACCTATACAATGTTATCATTCAGAAGCCAATGAATAAGTTGAAAATATTCTTAATATTTTCAGTTTTCTTTTTCAAGGTTTGATTGGTTGGTTAGAAGTTCTTAAGAGTGAAAGAATAGCCTGATTTTTATATTAGATTCCATTAAGGCTGCCACAGTAAGTTGGCCAATATTGCATAGCCACAATATTTGTATTTAGAAAAGGAAACATTGACTTCCTTTAATATGGGAACAAAAGTTGATTAATCTAAAGTGTTACAGTAGCTGCTGGTCTACTTCTAGTTTTCAATGAGTTTATTTTCACAATGTTATTGGGAGGTCACAAATCCTAGTAGGACTCTATCTCCAACATTGATGTAAGTTATGGAGACCACAGTAAAAATGTAGGTTAATTCATTTTAATCTAAGATAGGTGCTTAAAACCAATTTCAGGAGGTTAGTTCTTTTGAAATCAAAAACTATGTTATCAAGAACTATCATAACACCTAATTTTTTACCTCTTTAGTTGCTAAGCAAGTGTTAAAATCCTGGCTTGTAATTTCTTAAATTAACTGAGCAAGTTGGAAAAGAAAACCAAACAAACGAATACCTACTAGGACTAATTCCACGATAATTTCTGAATTCAATTTTGTAAGCAATTCAGTGAAAGTTGTAATGTTTTTTATATTGTATTAGTTTCTTAACTGAGATACTGTGTTGTACCAGATCTTAAAAAAAGCAGTTGTGGTGGTAATAAACTTAACCAGGTCTATAATCACATCAATTTTACAAAAGTAATGTTCCAAAAAATCATATTGAGTAACCATTACTTATGGTAATTTCCATTACTGTTTTTGATTAATTAGCACTGTTTTTGTTTTCTGACCAGTTCATAATACCTGTAGTTTTTTTGTTTGCTAATTAATCTTGCTAAATATTTCTAACATGGCTTTCTTTCAGTCTTCTGGAAGTGTTGCTGAATTCCAAGTGGCAGTTCAATGGATAGAATACTTCTTAGCCATATCTTGTAAACTTGTTTTTTAAAGTTAGTAGTTTGAATTTGCTGATGGAAGGTACTCTAGCTGCTGCTTGGCATTCTACTTACATGTTACCATACTAGCAAATACATATTAAATAAATATTGCCTAGCTTTGAACTGCACAGTGGTAACTTTTGCCATTTGTCTATTACTGCTTGTTAAAGTGATAATATTTTATTAAAGTTGTTCGGCTTTTCTTCTGCATTGTATAGAATCTTGGATCATGAGAATCTTGACAGTCACAGGTTTTTCAGTATGTATTGCACTATGTATGTACTTCCTGAAGAAGTAAGCCATCAGTGGAAAGGTTTTTTCAATTATAACTGAAATTTTTTATTAAATTTGACCCTTTTCATTAGAACTAGTTTTACTCTTAAAATTGGACAGCAGATTCTCTTTCACATCTCCATGAAGGCAAGATGGTAATAATTATTTTGTCATTTTAATGTATTCTTTTTATAGCATTTCACAGATTTTTAGGAACAAATCATAAAAGATATTTTTCCCAGTATATTTCATTAACTCATAAATGCACTAACTTATCATTATGTATTTCCTCCTTAACTAGTTGAAGTTCATGTCTAAATTTTGTTGGAGAATGGAAAAAATCTATTTTTCATGCAACATGGATCCTGGCATGACATTTCTGATTAGTAAAGATGGGTTTCTATACATATAACCAGAGAGTCACATACTTTTTAAAAAGTGTGTTCTGAGAAATAAGCCTTCTGTGTAATGTAATCTTTCATTTGCTATTTCTATGAAGCACCTCTGAGTGTTTCTTAAGCTTAAAATGTTCAGTTCCATGTGCTGGCCTTTATCTATCTTTCCAGGGTTTTTGGTGTCCGAGTACCAATATATCTTTCCATGCATTTCTTCATTTTCCTTCTTCAGGTTTGAATATAGTTCTTTCCTATATCTGTAATTCATTCCATTCCTTTATTTCCCCCTGTCATTTCAGTATGGATTTCTGCTAGGTTCTTTCCATTAGATTTGCTTTAAGGAGCTGTGATTAATCAATAAATGAAATTAAATCGCTTTTATAAAACTCTTTTCCCTTTCTGAATGCTTGTCATCAATTCACAAGTTGTTCTGAAACAGATATCCTTGCTTATGTATGAGCTATGCAGTTCTTATTTGTATTTGCAATTCTAATAACCTTGCCATTGTCCTTTTTGTTGCCCTTTGGACATTTTGCTGACAGAGTATATTCAGGTACTGAATCTCCGATTTTAAAGACTGAAAGTCTTTAAAATCTACTTTCAAGTCCATTGCAAGGCATAATTAAAATAATTTTAGCAGTTTTAGTCAATTTTTTTCTTGAATTTCTGTCCTATAATAAAGCGTAATTTAGAATAAGTGCCCTTTTCTGCTTCAGTTGGTTTGTGTCAGAGATACTGCAGGTCAAGGCTAAAGTACATAAAAGCTTGCTCAGCATATCACTACCATTTGTCTTATCACATTAAACTTGTCTTAATATATTTCTTGAGAACATTTAAAGTGAAAAACAAACATTAAGCTAAACTCTTCATGAGGAGAAGTACAGTCACAAATCATCCTCTTTTTTTGCTATCATACAAATCTCCAGAACCATGAAAAATATCATATTCATTGACCTTTTCTTGGTCACTATATTTTTCCCTTTTTGGACTGGATCCTTCAACTCTAACATTAAACTTGGTAGATAATTTTGCTCCTTACATGGCCTTTTAGTGACTGCATTGTTTCACATTGCTGATCTTATTCTGGACTTACAAGTGTAAAATGAAGATACCTTCTTATAAAAGGGTTTATAGAACTACACATTAAATTAAGAAGTCTGCTTTGCAATACGGTAGTCTTGTTTGGATGCCATCATCTTGGGTAAATGTGAAATGATTAGTCTGTATTGGCAATTCATTTAGTTTTACAGCTTTATTATGCACTTTCATGTAATGAGCCAGTTAAGCATGGCTTGTGTTATCTGAACTCACAAAGAAAACAGATCAATCTTTTTATTTGTTGGTGACTAATCCTGATGCTTTCATACTGTAGTTACTGTTTTCTAAAGATGTAAAGTATGATTATAGATACCAGAAAACGCTGAAGCCAGCTGCAGTTGTTAATGTTGAAGACATCAAAGTCTTGTTAACATTCATATAACAGAGGCAAGTGTGTAGTAATTTACAAAGAGAGAAAATAAAGAGCTAAGGGGTAAATGGCATTTTCCAGATCCTGTCTGAGAGAGACACTCACAGACTGCACAGACACCACTCCTGCACAGGCCGGTGAGCTGATTACTAAAGGAGGAAGCATTGTAAACAGTGTGACAGAGTAAATTGCATTGCTTGTCTTCCCAGTTAAAATACACAGGAAGAAAGTGACACCTGTGCAGAGGACACACGGAACCTTTTAATAGCTTCTCTGGTTTATCTCAGGTGGCAGCATCTACTTTGGGGTTCATTCTTGCATGTATTGAGCTTCTGAGCCCTGCTTTTTTTTCAGCCCACCTGATTTACCCCTCTCACACATATGGGCTAGAGTCCTTGACTTTTCGTGCCATTCTCTCTTCTATTTGAAGTGTGGATTTGGGATTTTTGAGGGAAAAGGGATTGGATTTTTTTTCCGTGGCAAATTCCATAGACTATGCCTATGTAATTCAGAAATTCCAGCAGCTGTAAAGTAAAAGACTGTTTAATTTTCTTCTGTGAGATAAGCAACTTAAGATTTTTATTACCTCTAGGTCCCAAATTATCAATTTGTTACCCCAAATATGTGTATTTGTATGACTAATAGAAATTAAATGTGGATTTTCTCCACAATGAAGTCTACTTGGTGACAAATATATTTCTCTGACAGAGGTCCTGCAACATCAAAAGAATGATCTAAATGGATGACTCTAGGTGGTCGTTATTAGAGTATTACTCAAGAAAAGTAGTGTTAAATGGCTTTCTGGTCGTAAACTTTATGTTTTGGATACGTTTTTCTCTTACCACTAAATGAGGTATTTGAAAGGGTCCACACTGTGGCTGGCAACGTTAACCTTTCATTAACAAAACTTTCAACTGTTTATTTCCTTGCTGATTTTGCTTTTAATTTGAAGGAAAAATCGTAGTAATAGTTAAGTTGGCCGCTGTCACTGTTTTTTTAACTTACTGCATCTAAGAACAGGTAAAAAGTAACTTGTGACTAAATAACTCTTTCCATTTATTTGTAATAAAAGGGCTTTATGGTTATTTGTATAAGAAATATTTTATGATAGAGGGATCAGAAAACAAACCACATTTTAATGTGTATTTTAAATGCACATTGGTTATTCCAGCATTAAGCTATGAAGAAGGCAGCCCTAGTGTGTTCCCTGCAATTGACACTTTTCCTCTCCCCCATCCACAACCAATCCCTTGTCTCTTTAAGGAAGCCACTGATATTTTAGAAGAGCTTTTGTAAAGCTAATGTGAATAACTGTCTTTTTGGTTACAAAAAAAGCAACAGAAAAGGAAGGATGTGTTAAGAAAACTACCGCAGATTAAGTAATTGTCATCTTTTTATAAAATAATTCTGTAACTTGGGCTTGGTTCCTTCCTCTGCCTGAAAGGTATTTCCTCCCTGGGACAGTGCACTGACTGCAAGGCTATAGGATGTTAAGATGTTTTTAAAGGCTGATTACAGATGGCACTCCTCCTAATTTCTGCAGGTCATACTGTTTCCTTCTATTGCACTTTTTGCAAAGCTTGGAGGGGGGAGAGAAAGAGGCTTTTTAGGTATGCAAGTGGGAGGAGCAGTTCCAGGCATGCTTGGGCAGGTGTGTCTTGTCTCTTGTGATGGTGAGCGGAGACTGGATGTTCACAGAGAGCCAATTTTTATCCCTCTTTCCCGGTGTCAGCACAAGTGTTTCACAGAGGTGTTCAGGGCCTTGGCTGGCAGCCCCTCTCCAGTTCCTTCCACCTTATGACCACACTGCGGGGTCACATCCCCTCACCCCCTCCCACTTTCATTGGAATGATACTCTAAATTGTTTTTGTTATTGTTATAATAGTAGTAGTCGGAGGAGAAGGAGTATTGTTATTATTTTATTTGAGGTAAATTATTACAGATTCTCAGTTCAAACCTGCAGTTTCAGGATTGTGGTGTCAACATCACTGCAGTAGATAGTGCCTAGGAAAAAAAATGGGCCAAATGGTTAAAGGCAAATGACTGTCAGAAACTTAGGGAGAAGGGAAGAGGAAAAGAAGGAAAAATGCTATTTAGACTAAGGTATAAATTTGGACTGCAGTGTGTGGATACATTCCTTTAGACAGCTGGGACGGACACAATTTTTAGTTCTGAGATACCACAGAATGCCAAAAATGGGAACAGTTACTTTTTTTTTGCTCTAGAAAATGAGAAATCAAGGTTTTTTTACCATCCTGGTCAAATTAGTTTTTTAACTTACTCCAGGCTGTATTTTTAACATAAAAATTATGCCAGATTTAATAGAATATTTATGTATAATGCTAGAACTAGATATGTCATTATTAAGAATTATCAACAGTAAGAAATGTGAGTGATAATCAGTATAGATTTAAATGCATGCACCTGTGGCATTCTTTAAGGGTGAATGTGAAATCAGGTACAGATATGATAATGCACCTAACCATTTTTGGCTGTTATCATGCTGTACAGACATGTGAAGATGAAGTTAGGTCAGAAGTATTATGGTATTAGCAGGAGTTGGGAGTTTAAGTCTGAATGTAGACACATGAATTATTTGCAATTTTTACTCTGTGCACATTGCATATGAAGAGATTGGGCTTGAAATTTTGACCTATGCTGTTTGTAATAACATCATTAGCATTTACCTTATCAAGGGACTTATTTCAGAAAATGTTAACTCTTAGATGTTCTTCCAAAGTGAGATGATCATTCTTTGTTTTTGTTTTAAAATACAAATGGATCTGGAAGCCATACATGGTGTATATTTGCTTTTTCCCTTAAAAGACAGAAATTTTAACTGCCCACAGAAATAAACACAAAGTATTAGAAGACCCTGCAGCTCTTATTTAGAGTCTTAGCAGCTACTGTAACATCCTTTTGGCCTTCCATTTTCTTTTTCTTCTCAGATATGTGAAGTTTCCTTTTGCCTAGGAAGGGATGATGGCTATCTCATTTCACCTTAGGACCATCTAATATGCTTATCCCTTTGAATTGTTTTCCACATTGTTGTGTCCAAACAAGCTTTTCCCTTGGAATAGTTTTGGTTTTTGTGTTTTGGTCCCTGCCCCCTCCTCCTCACTGCCCTTCCCTGCCCACCCTGCCACCCCCCC
>VZRM01002603.1:687567-830449 GCA_013397955.1 Grantiella picta | reverse complement strand
TTCATCTTGGGTAAATCTAGAAGCAATGCACAATAAATGTGGTGGTACCCACCACCAGATCAAGTGATGCCCAAACTCATGCCTGGCTCTGCTTTTCTAGAGCTTTAGCAGTGATGCTGAGGCTTGTACTTCAGGGGGAGGAGTTGGGGGAACAAATATAGCCACTGTTCAACTTCTGGAACGTGTGACAGTCTCTCTTCTGGCTACCAAAGAGACTGGAGTTTAGACAGTATCTGGGAAAGTTACCTTGGAAAAAGTACTGTCAACATGGAAACATTCTTGCTAAAAAGTGCATAGTTCCGGTTAGAAAGACTTGGACTGCTTATGATTGTCATCTGCCATTTTTTTCCTCTATAGTTCTATGTCTTAGACCACTGTAGAAAGTCATGGCACAACATTAAAAGGGGTTGGTTTACCTTCTGTTTCCTTTCCATTATTATACTGAGTCTCTCAAAACATAACTCTAGCAGAATTTCATTTGCAAGATGCAGCATATGTGTGAGTAAAAATGTAGACTGTTGTGTTACACACTCTGTAAAACATCTGATGTAATTTCAGTCTTACTATACATCAACTTCATAATTTGCAAAAGTTTTTTCTTCCAGATACATTTATGAAAGAGTTTTTTGACTCAGCTGTAATTATCTCCAAACTTGACTATCTGTTGTACTTTACTCAGATGATATTTAGTTTTGCCTAGATTTCTGTTACTTTCTTGTACAAGTTATCTTTATCTTATTTTTTTTAATTAAATGATAAAAAAATCTCTGAACAAGATGACTTCCAAATTCAATTTGGTACTTTGGCTTCAAATTCTTAGTTAACACTCTCTATGGTTTTTGTTTCAGTGTGTTGCCTTTTTTCTTTAGTAAAAAACTTGCTTACCTCACTGCAATTTCCTAGCACACCTCTATGGACTGTGTAACTTTGGGCTATTTGAAAGAAAATTTGTGAGAAGTGGTGCCACATGCTGAATTAAGATCAGTAAGCTCTGTCCCATCTCCATCTGGAGAAGCAGCAGTCTGCTCCGCAGTCAGTGCTTACAAACATCTCTCAGGGAGATGGCCTGAAATCAGATACCTAGTGCTCTGCTGGGAGCTGGGGAAGTGGGAACGAGCTGGTGGCCTGGCAGCATTTCCTGCAAGAGTTCAAAACTTTCTGTTCCAGTACACAAAAAATGTCATTGCCAGTTCTCTCCAGTGAAGCACAAATGTGTAAACAGTTATCCTGAAAATAGTAATTCTGCTTCTGCATAGTAGGGTTCTTTTAGTTTGTCTTAAGAAACTTTTCCTCTGCTTCTGTTTTGTGCTTCTCTGTCTTTCTCTTCACAGTGACGTGTCTGCAAGTTAAACATCCCACTCCAGTCTACTTATTTGATGTGTAATGTGTCATGAATTCAATTTCCTAGTGAAATTTCTTTCCAAATATGGCTTGGAAACACATTTCTTCTTTCTCTTTCATGCTAATACTTCTTCCTGGCTTTAATGTATTATTTAATTGTGTAACTTTATTATTTAGTGCCTGAGATTGTGCTGAAGTACAATTTCTGAGAAGCTCACTGTATAGACATACACATTGTTTAAAGCTGGTTAGAAATTTTCTGAAAGCAAACAAAAAATATCTTTTGAAATTGGAAATTGGCTGAGGCTAAACATCTTGTTTTAAATACCTGAATTGAGAGAACTTGGCCAGTTTGAAGGCAGGAGTCTCACAAGAGCCTGTCAGGATCAGGACCTGTGGCTTTCTTCAGAATGACAAAAGTAAAGTTTTGGGGGAGGAAAAAAAAGGAATGTGGTAAAAGCATATAATTTTATTATTGAATAGTTAATAATCACAAAGAGGGGGAAAAAAAGTGAAAGAAGTGCCATTTCTGGCTCCTTGCTCCTGGTTCTCCAAAAATACCATAAAATTGATAAGAAATCCACTCACAGTTCTGATGTCATGGGCTGGGGTCCTTCATGGCAGACAGCTCAAGTGACTCCAAAAGTCTGATTTTTGTATATGCAAAGCAATTTGTGCATAAAACAGAAGAGAGAAGTGAACACTGTTAAGTAAAGATTAGTGGCTTTGAGCCCATACTCCTGAAAGCACCATTTGCCTGATTCCTCTGGGATCAATCATTAATACTGTGCTAAAGCAGTAGCGAAATACCAATTTAGTCCTAGAATTCTCCAAACCGCAGCAAGGTCCCCAGAAGGAGTTCCAGCTGGCTGAATTTCATTCTTACAGTTTCTGTATATCAGAATAGATCGGTGTTCATCACAAATGAGCCCCTTGGTTTTTACTGGGAAAAACCCAGTAAACGGTGTTTTTCCTATGTATGTATTCATTCTAGATATCTGTTGACTTGATTGTCTCTTGAACGTCAGGACTAAGGGAAAGAGTCGTTTACAATACCTGCTTAGAACATCATTATAGGAAGTGGTACCTGACTTTCTCAAAGGCAGATAGTAAAAATACTGCTGTTATGGTCCTCCATACAGAATCACAGAATTACCAGGTTGGAAGAGACCTCTAAGATCAGCGAGTCCAACCTCTGTCCTAACACCTCAACTAAACTAAAGCATGGCACCGAGCGCCACATCCAATCTCTTTTTAAACACGTCCAGGGATGGCGACTCCACCACCTCCCCAGGCAGACCATTCCAATATTTTATCACTCTTTCTGTAAAAAAGTTTCTCCTAATATCCAACCTATATTTTCCTTGGCGCAACTTAAGACTGTGTCCTCTTGTTCTGTCAGTTGTTGCCTGGAAAAGGAGACCAACCCCCACCTCACCACAACCACCTTTCAGGAAGTTGGGAGATGATTTTTCTGCAGCACTCCTGGTACGTAAATGTGCACTGAGTTCTGCCAAGTGAAAGTAATTGAGCTGACTTGGAGTAAGCAGTGCCTTGTCAGATGTGAGTTCTGCTTGGGTTAAATGCTGCATCTGAGCAGTGCTAATTGGAGTGTTGTGCTGATATTAACTATGCTGTTTTCTTCACATCAGTGACCCTGCACTTTTGATTCAAGTCACTTTCCATGAGTTTTGACCTTTGGATGTCCATACAGTTCAGGATATTTTCTAGTTACTATTCTGTGAGGAATAATTAAGCAGTATGTTCTCTGATTTTTTTTTTATATCAACAGCATGTACATCTACATGATTGTGTTTTTGAAAAATGCAACAGTATTGTATGCCTGAAAGTAAAACAAACAACCCCACCTCAATAATTATACCTTTCCAAGTTTTCTTGTTTTGTATTTCTTTCTGTCTGCTTCAAATCCTGCTTTAAAATGTGTCTTTTTGACCACTGTGAGAAACAGCTGTGGTGCTATGAGTCTAATGAGATTTCTTCATCTGGTGGGCATAACAAGAGAGAGTCAAATTTATAGTTTTATAGTTTTATAGTTTTATAGTTTTATGTACTACGTCTTCTTGAAAATGTGGTGTTATATATTTGACTGGATAAAGCTATAATATTTTTAGTATTACACAGTTTTTAATATGTTTTGTTAATTCTGGATGTAAGATCTAGAATCTTAGCCAAGAGACCAAAGACTAAAAGTGTCCTCCTCAAGAAGATACCCAACATTGTCAAAACAGAACTTACATTTTATGTGGCCTTGTGCAAACTTCCTTAGAAAACTAGACTAAAAAGTTGAGAGGTTTTTTTTTTCCTTTTGAATTCTATATTGGTTTTCATGGTTCAGTAACTTACTATAGCTTTATTTCTGTACAGATGCAAAATCAATTATTTCAAGATTCTTATTTGAGGTTTAGGTTTAATCAGATTTGCCTTGTAGCCATAACTTCAGAGGAACACTCATTTTTCCTTTCTCAAAATTTGCGTTTCGTTTTAGCCCTTAACATTTAGAAAAGTCACTAGACAGTTCTAATTAGCAGAATTTGATGTGGTGGTGCAGCTGAGGACTGCCTTACCTCATAATCTGCTGTTAAAGTAGTGAAAAAGATCCCTTCTTAACTAAGCCATGTGTTAATGACATCAAGTGGCATCCTACACTTGGTAATTAGCAGCATATCCCTCAAAACTGGTTTGTGGTTGAGACAGTGTAGGTTGTCTGTGTAGGAATTATGATTAGGTCCCATGACGATCTTCATGTGTTGTTAAATTGCAGGATCAGAGAGCTCTTTTTCTCAGAATTTAATTCTGTCATGGTCCAAAGTTGTTCGGGGACAGGCTTTTTGGAGGAGCAGAGGAAATCTGCTGATCTTTTGTATTACAGCATTCTAGTGGGCAAAGGACACCCTCTGAATGTGGTCCAAAACCATAGTTTGGGTAAACTGGAGGTATTAGCAAAAAGATACCTTAGGTGTGTCTTTGATGTACTGGGAAGTGTGAGAGCCATGTATTCTAGCTTTACAGCAACTAGAAGTAAAAGAGAGACTTTTCCTAGAAGTAGTAGAGAGGTGTGATCACACTGACGCTCGTACCAGAGAGGTATCCTAAAGCTGTGTAGGATAAACAATGATAACTAAGTTGTGCTGTGTATGTGGGAGGGGCCCAATAACAATGCTTGGTGCTCATCTTTGGGGAAGATAAGTGGTGATGACCCTAATAGCTTAAGCCAGACCATAAAAAGGTGGCAGATCACGAGTCTGTCTTTCCAAATGCTGTCTTATTGGTGCACTAATTTATGGCATGTAGCATTATCTAATGGTTCTGCTCATAAATGCAAGTCTTTATTACATTTTCAGTAGCTTCATCATTTTAGACACTAGCTTCTGCCTCTCTTTGATGCTGCCAGATAATTCAAATTATATTATTAGCAGGAGAAAATGTTTTCGTGCCGAAACCTCTTGCTGATCGTCATCTCTTATATCAGCCTTCTACTTTACTGCTGTTCTGTGAGACATTTCTGTATGTATTTCTGCTGAATCTCTCTGACTTTTTGCCATTGTATTGGCTTACCATTCAATTAAGCTTGTTGGCTGAGCATAAAAAGAATGAGCAATGATTTGGATGGTATCTATACATAAATTAAAAATATTTTTATTTTAATTCATTGAAGCAGATACTTAAGAGTGAGGGCAGTGTGGATGGGAAGGACTGTGGAAGCTGGGTTGGCTTACAGTAGGGAATGAAATTATTAGCCCTCTTCAGACAAGAAAGTTCCTTTAATGACTACCATTTGGGCAACTTACAGATTTTTTTTGAAATTTATTTCTTTTGGAGGGTGAGGGGGAAATTCTTGAAATACATAATTTACTGAAGATACAAGTATGTATTACTAAAAGGTCTAAAGCTGCTGAAATGCTCAACTTATTGAGGAGAAAGAGAGGTTTAAAATCAGGCTTGGCACTGCCCAGTGGATATACTTGAGCAAGCTTCATCTTCTTGAGTTGAGTTCTGGTGAAGTTAAGTTTAGCTTTCGTGCTGCCTTTGTCATGTAATACTTCCCTTGTTCAGCACAGCAAGGACTGGGCTGGTGTGGGAATGTCTCTTCAAAATGAAATTTGCATAGAGATAGTCAATCTCTAAAGCTATTCACTGTAAAAAAGCTCTGATTGGCTTTTTTTTGTTGTTGTTTTGTTTGGTTTTGGTTTAATATATGTTAACTAATATTTATCAGAAGAGAAGATTCTTCCATTACTGTGGCCTGGTACATAGCAGGAACAGTGTTATATGTCCACCTGAGAAACAACTGAAGAGTCATAAGATGGTGGTAAAATTATTTTAATGAGAGGAGAAGCTAAAACAGGAAAAAAATATTGCTTACAATGTTTATATCAATTTACCCAAAGAAGCAGTACTTTCTTACTCCTACATAGCAGCTTTTAAGAGGCTCTTCTGTGTTTAAAATAACATTTATTTTTCAAAGAATGCTAAGTATTAGACTTTGTTAACATGTGCCATGTTAATACTGTTTAGTGTTTAGCATTTACTGTGCTTGAATTAATATAGCTACTTTTAATGGCTTCGTAATTTACCCTTTCTTCCAAATGGCATCAGACAAAGATGGTCCATAAATCTTAATGTATCCTTAGAAGGACAGCAATTGTTCATGTGCCAGGAGAATGAAGAATAATTTATTTTCCAAGAATCCATCCTGTGTATTCAGTTAAACCCATTCTCTGTGAAATTTAAACTATAAAGGTTCTAGAAGGCTTGTATACCGAAACAAGACAATCTTTTAATTTTTGGAGAATGAGCAAAGATCATTGAGTCGCAATCGTTAAGTGTTGTGGAGATTTACAGGAGAGTGCTTTGCTCTAGGTAATAAAGTGTTATATTGAGCACTAGGTACAATGTTATCAATTTCATGAAACAGCAATTACAGTGGGTTGACAAAGCTAAAAGGACTTAATAAAGGAAAACAAGTGGGAAGGATGGGCAAACTCATCCACACACAACTTTGATGTTTGATAATATTTCCCGGTGGGAATGTTCAAAGCCAGTAGCCTTGGGACTAACTTGTTTAAGCCTCATTCTGTGTCAGCTCTGTTTTTAATTTTTTTACCCTCAAAGAACAATGCTTGGGCTTTGCAAAATATGTTGGCTTAAAAGAACTGTTTTTGTTTGAAAACAATGTTTAGTAACTAGCAACTTTGTTGAGAAACACAGCATCTCTAAGGAGCCCAGGGATCTTAGAAATCTGGCTGCTTAAGGTGGATTGACCAGTAGTAATTTTAGATGCTGTGCTTCAGTGACAGAAGGCAGATTCCTTGTTCGTATAATTCTACATTGATAAAATCTAATTACAGGTAAAGAGCCAAAAACTGTCTTTATCCAGGTTATATATATATATATATATGAAATTATATCTATTTTTTATATTAATAAAATAAAAATTGAAGTGCTAATGGATGTCATTTTTGTCATTGAGAGATCTGCTCTTTTCCACTTCCACAAATATAGCCATTTAGCAGGATTTGTGTAATGATATTTTCAGTTTTTCTTCTCTGCACAAAGAAGTGGTTTATAGTTTGAAAGAAGAAGGCACAGTTTCATGCCTCTAGCTCCTCTTCAAATTGAAAAAAAAAAATCTAATTTAAGACTGGGTAAACTAGTTTATTTAAAGAACAGAAGTACATCTATTGTACTTCCATGGCTTTAGCTTTTGTCTATTAATAAAAAAAAAATGTTGTGCTCAAGTGTTTCAGTCCTTTTACCCATCACTGGTTACATATGCATTAGTGTTTTTCTGATCAATGGTGTGATTATAATGCAAAGCCCCTGGGGGTCCCTACTTACTGCCTACTTACTGCATGTTGCCTCATTACCTGGTTTTGACAGTCATGAACTGACTTCTCAGAGAAAATTAAACCAGAAATCCCATTTTACATCCACACCAGTGGAGTTTATCCTGATCTCTTTTCTACACAGGGAGATTACATTACTTCCATTATAAAATTCTTTTAAATTTTAGATCCAGCTTGTCATCATTTTTAAGGCAGATAAAAGAGAAAACATTGAGCCTTGTACTTCATAATTCCCCTCCCCCTTGGTAGTTTACATTTAAATTAATATTTAAATCAATTGCCTTTTTCCTGTTTGGCAATTTCTTTTTTTACTCTTAACATCTTCCCTGTGTTGAGTTTTGAAGTAATGCCTCTTTTTGGGAAGCATTTGTAAAAAGAATAAGATTTCTTGAAAATTCACAGTTGTAAAAGCAACTCTTAATTTTTAAACTTTTTAATCTTTAAAAAATGTACGTATAGTCAGTGGGTTGTTTAAAACTATTCTAAAGGAAATTTTTTTTCTGCCTGTGTATTTTGATAATTCAAAGCCAAGCTTTAAATTTATGCTGGTTCAGAAACTACACATGTATTTTTTTAATTAGTATTTGATTAGTTAAAATGCATATGTAAACTTGATAATTAATTGGTGGGGTAGTTGTAGAAGTAAGATAATAACATAGGCATAAAAGAAATCCTTCAAGAAAATATAACAATCATCTTTGATTTATGAAAAGAATTGAAGTATGCTGCAGTATTATCCTCAACACTTATTATATCTAATAGGCAATTAATTTAAGCCTATTCAAGAAAGAGCAGGGAAGAAACAAAAGGGTTGGGCTATCATTAAGAGAGGATGTGAATGTCAAGCATGGTGGATCAGAAATGAGTCAGCAATTTGCCTTTTAAAGGCATATGTTTGATGTGATCTACAGCTTTCAAATGCTTGGAGCTGACACTTGATGTTGTAATGGATTATTGCTAGTGCCTGTTGAAAACCAAAAATACTGCTTTTAAGAAAGCACTTTCAAAACTGTGGTTTTGTTCCAATGAGGAAACAAAAATTGAAAAGTCTCCATATTGTCATGATGAAAGAGTTGATGGATGTCCTTTCTCCTGTCTCCTTCTTCCCTACATATGTGCAGGAGGGTGCAGGGTGCTGGCTGGCACGCCTGGCTTCAGTTAAATCATTTTTTTGGGCTTGGTGTGGCAGCTCTCTCTCTCTTTCCTGCTTTACAAGTCTATGTACTTGATCTTCTGAGAAACATATTTCATGTAAATACGAACACAGGGAGGCTTTCCAGTGAAGAACATAAGAGTTCAACAATCTCCTCTTAGCCTTAGTGTATTAAGTCATGTGTTTCTGTCCCAGTCTGTATTGTGTTGCTGTAGCTGGTTGTGGCTTATGTGAATTGCAGATTTCAGAGTCCTCTTGAAGCTCCTAGGAGACAAATGTCTTTGTCAAGAAGAGAAGGTATCATTATAAAGAAATTACTGGGAATTACTGGGCATGGGGGTTTATCTTTGTTTTGTGGTTTTGGGGGTTTTTTTGGACTTATGCCTGTCTTCATCTTTTCTTCTATCCCTTGCTGCACTTTAGGCAGAAGCACTTAGAAACCTTCTGCAGTTACCAAAGCAGGAGTGGGCATGGCTTTAACACATTTGACAGACTGAGCTGGTCTGGTGGTATAAAACAAGCAAATTCAAGTGTGTTTTGGGATACGCACGTCTCACATGAAATCAAGCAAAAGTGAAATAAAACCATGTTTTCCAAATAGATTGCAGCTGTCTGTTTGACAGGCAATGGATGTAAACAAATAAATTACGCTTTGTTTTGGGAAGAGACAGGGAGCATGCATAACATTTCTTCAGACGGGACATCTAATGCACAGATCACTTTGTCAGCAGAGCAGGTGGGCAGCCTTTCTACAGCAGCACTCTGTGCATGGGTTGTGCTTCAGCTGCTGTAAACTGACGGTGAAATGTCACCGCCAAGAAGTCATTCCTGTTCTGACCAGCCAGCTCTGTTGAGAGCTTTTAGGGCTCTTACCTATTGTGGCTAAGGGAAGCAGCATCCTTTATTTCAATATAGATTGCATGCAAGTCTCTCCTTCACAGATACCTTTGCTTATCTCTCTAAGACTCATATATTCTCTGAGTTATTTCTAATTGGCTGCTTTTTGTCTACAGCTTGTTGGTTCTGTTTTTCCCATTATAGACATGGTGTATCAATGTGCTTTACTAAATGTATTTTGTGGCACTATCCCCTCTGTATAGCCAGCTGGCTTTTCCTATGTCACAGAGGCACCATGTTATTATTGCTAGACTGGTCCCTTGGTCAGGCTTTTTATGTGGTTTCTTCTGCTCTCCCTTGTCAGGTGGCTTTTCCAGTTTTGTTTCAAAGTAGAATTAGTGTGAGTATTTGTTAATAGCACAGACATAGCCTTACACTGTTAATCGTAGTAATCCTGAGGGTTCTGTTTTGCATGTAAGCTGCACGGTGTGCTGTGACAGTGTCCTTTATTTAGTCTTCTGTTACTCCATGCCTCAGTAACATGTTACGACAAGAAAATACAAAGTATGGAAGAATTATAAAACAGATTATTGTAGTTCAGCTGGTAGGACAGTCCATAGTCCATAGTGAGAGAAAAAACTCTTTGCATCCCTATCTCTGCCACAAGTTGGTAAGGTGATTTCAAGGAAGTTAATTGGAAGTCATTCCCTGCCTGAGATTCACTCCTGAAGATTTTCAGGAAGTACAATGTAATTTATAGATCTCTTCTAACAGGAAACCTTTCTGACTTCAGGCTATAATTTCTAGGGAACAAGTAATTGTTCTTTTATGTGAAATTGACAGTGTCTCATTACTGAATGATTAGAGGTTCGAAAACAAGTTTTGGTGATTGTGGTGTAATTTGATTTATGCTTCTCAGTAGATCAATTTAAAAAGTTCTGACAAGTTTAGATTCTTTTCCTATTACTAACATTCTTATATTGCAGCATCGAGGCAAGTCTACTGGCATATATCTGCGCAGAAAGAGTCATAATGTATTGCATGTAATAGAAAATGAGGGGGTGGGAATTGGCAGGAATAAAAGAAAATCTTTCTACAAAGCAAAATTATTAAAAATGAAACAGATATGAAATGCAGCTTTAAACTGTAAAAATACAGAAAGCTTCATCTGTTGTCCTGTGATTGTAGGGCAGAACCCCCTGTGCTGTGTACTGCCAATAACTGTATATCAAAGACTATTGGTGCCTCTGGATGTTTTCAGGAATGACTGAAAACTTTTTCGCTATGTTTAACTGTTACAAATAGTCGAGAACAAAGCAATGATAAAAACACTGGTCTGATAATGCAGCGATGGATATGGTATGTGGGATTTGTTGCAAATGTTAAACAGCTTTAAGTTTTTATTTTCCTTTGATAGTTGGAACCATTCTTCTTTTTTTAATAAGCATTTTTAAAAAATAATTCTGGAATGTCACATCACTTCTACTGTAACAAATCTGGAGGACTATACATGCCTTACAGCACCTCTCTGCCTTGGTAGACAGTCACAAAGATTCACTGAAGAATCTTTTTTGCAAATACTGCTTTTGATTGCAAAATAAGTAGTTTGCTCTCAGTTTTAGTCTCTGAATACTTGACTGTGACTTCTGTTCCTTCAGTATAAATCACCACAGTTATGCAAAGGCACCTGGAAGCACCATAAGTTAATGCACTGGAATGGAGTGGAGTAGTTTTAAATTCTCTAGGCTTTCTGTTCCTGGAGTTGAGGCCTCCTGCCTGTGAATTTCTGAAAAAAACGTGGAAAGTTAAAGACGATTCAATATGTAAAGGCTTCCTGTAGCTCTAACAGACATGTTAGTTTCTGAGATAAGACATGTTAGTTTCTGAGATAAAAGTGCCTTCACTCCCTTCATTTGGCCATCCTTTTTGGTTTGTTTCCTTCATTTTTTTCTGCTATCCTAAACCAAGTTTGTTCCAGTTGGACATCAAAGTAATAAAGCAGAATTGAATCATCCATGCATCTGATGAGATAAAGACATCCTAACATGAAGTTTTATTTTAATTGCCTTTTATGGCACACAAGAGGATTGTAAATAGCCAAATGAGCTTTCTGTGATTAGTAAAACCGGCCATTCCTGGAAGATGACAAACAAGAGAAAACTTGCATTTTGACAATAGAAAAAAGGAAAATTATGTAAATTAATTTTTATTTTTCATATTATTTGACTACATGCCAAAACATTTTAAGTGCTTCAGAATTGCTCAACACATTTAGAGCAGGAAGCAATTAAAAAGATGTATTTAAATGTTCAACTTTTACAGGAGCAAAAATACATGTTTAAAAAATGGGAATCCCTTTTAGGGAGATTGGATTAATTTGAATCCAGGTACAACCTGACTAACCTGGGTTCTTGGTATAATTTCTATAACCTGACTCATTTTTGAAGGTGGAGTGTGAAGTGGTTAAGAGACTTTCTCAATGCCTTGCAGGAATGGTATTTTGAAGCCAGGAATGGATCATCTTCCTGATGAAAGTCAGTCTGGTACCCTAATTACAACAGCATCTGCTGACACTGCTGTCTTGGAAAGCAGATCTCTTCCTGACACTCTCCCAGTATAAACGGGTGACTCCAAGGACATGACATGTCCAGATTTAATTTAGGTATGTCTAGCCAAGCAATGAACTGAAAAATTAGTAAGTTACCTATGAGATGTTAGCAGATTTCGTGGAAAATTGTACAGTTACAGCTCTCTGCCTGGCACAAGCTGTAAGGGAAATTCTGCCTTTTATTTCTAAATAGGGAAAAATAGTTCTTTAAAGTTCTTATTTTCCCACATAGCATTGAAGGTGTATGTGTATGTGGTGGGTCCTTTTCATCCTTTAAAATCAAAGTTTAAAGGATTTCACACTTTCTGATCCTTTGCCTTTAGGAAGCACAGATTACTTTTTTTTAATTGTTGTTATACAGGTATGTACAACTGGAGTTTTGTCCAGTCATAACTTAATAAAGCTTTTTATGATATGCAGGGTCATTTAAATGTCTTTATCTGGAAACCCAGAATAGTTGTAGTAGTTGAAGAAAGACATACTAAAGTTAAGAGAGTACATACTTGGAGTGTGTCCAGAGGATATGATGAAGGAGCTGGAGCATGTTTCCTATGGGGAAGAACTGAGAGAGTTGGCATAGTTCAGTCTGGAGACAAGGAGGCTCTGGGACGACCTTACTGTGGCCTTTCAGTACTCAAAGGCTACAAAAGATCTGGAGAGAGACATTTTAGCAGGGCCTGTAGTGATAGGACAAGGGATAATGGTTTTAAACTGAAAGGGGATCAATGCAGATTAGATATAAGGCAATTTTTTTTAATATATATATTTTTTTTTTTACCTGGAACAGGTTGTTGAGAGAGATGCTGAATGTACCATCATTGGAAACATTCTAGGTCAGGTTAGACAGGGGTCTGAGTAACCTGGTCTTGTTGAAGATGTGCCTTCTAATTGTAGGGGATTGAACTAGATGACCTCCAGAGGTCCCTTCCAGCCCAAACTATTTTATTGTTGTCTTTCAGGCCAGAAAGATTTAAAAACCTCTACAGTGGAGAAGATATGACTTTGTTCATTCAGGCCCAAAAATGTTAAGCAATGCATCTGAGAATCAGACTGTCTTAAGAAGACATTATTGTTTTAGTCTGGAATTATGTCTTATATTTGTTTCTTTCTTCTCTGACCCTTCTCTTTACCATTTTTCATATGTGATGTCCGTCAGCAGGTGCTGCTGCTTTCTATTTGCCTGGGTCCTCTTCATAGCCAGCATTTCAGAGAAAAGAAACATACAGACTGTTCATTCATTCATCCCTTTCCTGCTGCTTCTTCATTTGCAAAAGGAGCAGGAAGCTGTTTGTTGCGCCTGGTGACTCACCACCAGATTTTATGAGGGGATTATGCTGAACCTCACTGATTCACACACTCCAGGCTTTTTTGGAGGTCAATGTCTTGGCAGCATCCCCCTGTAAATACTATACAAGTACCAAGCTGTTGATACTGAGAGAGGTTTAAGATGTTTCTGTCTTCTTTCTGCTGTGCTTTTTGTTCACAACAGTTACCAGCAAGGGGGCAAGGTGACAAATTCTGTACCTGTATCAGGTATCAAAATTGGACATGCAGCGTGTGCAGGTACCAGCTCAGCAGCAGCTGCTTCCCTGGAATGTGCACTGATTTTTGCTTTCCTTAATTTACAGAGCTGTTGTGATGAGCCCCTAAAATATGACTAGGTACTGTTCATGGCCTTTCACTTTGTAAGTTTTTCTACCCTCTTACCACGAGAATGCTTCCTGCTCCTTTATTTTAATTCTTGCTCTATACAGTAAGATACATTCTTCAGGGTGCTTTAAGGCATCTGTAAAATCCTTTATCTTAGGGATGTGTCAGGGCTTTGAAATCAGGTAGATTTCCATGAATTTCAGTTATGCAACAGAATACCAGTTAGGGATTCAGTATTTACTTTGTATTTCTCTAACACTTTCTGCATGTTTATGGGCACACTCACAGCATAGCTGTAGTAAGCTGTGAAATCAGTAGCATTCGGTGAGGTCCAAAACGCCTTCCCACTAACACATCTGCCTCATGAACTTTATTTTCCTGAACTCTGCCAATGGCATACTACTTAATTTCTGGCAGAAAGGGCTGCTATACAGGCTGTACACAAGACCTTGAAAAGGTCAGTTGAAGACTTACCAACAGTGGAAGGCAAAAGCAAACGTCCCATAGAGCCAAGTTTTAAGGTGTTCTTCTCTGTGGTGTTGTAATTTTCTGATTTTTAAAAAGTTAGCTTGCTCTGAGAACCTTGGAATATTAAGGTAGAAGAAAGGTGAAAGAAACTTGCCAGATGTGAATATCACTTTTTGCCATCTGGCACCCCCAGTGTGTCTTACTCATTCCCCTGTGTTTCTCTGCTTCTGCATTACATTTCTTCGGAGCCCTTCTGTCTTTCCAGGAAATAAAGACCTCACTAGGCAGGTGCAAATTTCATCAAGCTTGGAAAGTATTTTGTATAGACAAGCTCCTCCATTACCAGGCATGGCACTGCATGCTGTGTTTAACTTGTTGATGGAGACTGCCAGGATTCCTGTGATGGGGTAAGATGAAGAACATTCTCCAAGTCATCCATCCAACCCTGGGCACACTTAGTTTTGGGCAGACCTCAGTGCAGACTCGTATCTTCACCTCTTTCAGTATCTAATATCCAGTCAATAAAGTCTGTCTATAGGAAAATAATAACAGACCATTCTTCACAGCAATGGGGCTTTCTCTTTGTGACATGTTTTCTCACAGATGAATAAAAATGTGTTTTCTAATCTCTATTGCTTTCTCTTTTCCTTTCTCTCATGCACAGGAAATGCAACCATTACCAGAATATTTCTCTTACTGTTTGCTGCTAAAACAGCTTTTTTTTTTTTCCCCCATAACATTCGGATGTACAGTTTAGATCTGGAATTTGAAGCAGTTTGTTCTATAAGCAAAGAAAATAGCTAAGTTTTATTTGATGTTAATTTGTTTTCTGTCTTATGCCATCAACATTTTCCTATCATCCTCTGGGTGGACCCAATTCAGAAGGGACAGATCTGCACGTATTCCTGGTGCCACAGATGGAATGGCTGCAAGGCAAAGCAGATTAATACTGAGTGTTTCTTGCTCATATTTAATAGGTCTTCTTTCATTACTACTGTCTGTTTCCACTACCTATTCATCCTGAAACTTCTAGAAAGCTCACAAGTCAGAGACTGGACTCATGTCTGCATTCCATTTTTGGAGAGTTTTTTACCGAGAATTGAGAAAACAAACCACCTTGTAATGAGGATGTTTCTTCATTTTGTATTATCATGATTTTACTGTAGCTGATACTACAAATATTGATTAACCTGACATTAGAAATGTTCATCCAAGTGAGCATATATTTTGTTGGCGACCAGTTGAGTGCTGGTCTCCAACTGATGTTGCTGATGTTATAAACTTATTTGGGATAGTGAGGGAAACTGAAAGAATTGCAGAGGGATTGTAGGAGATTGAGATAACACCATGCTCAGAAGCCACCACCATATGTGGCTCAGTGATTCTGTCAAGTTTCTGGAAGCTGGGGAATAGGTGGGTTGTGCCTATTCACACATTTTTGATCACTTATGTTACTGCCTGGACATTTGCTTTTGGCCACTGTTGGCAGTGACAGTCTGAGCTCTTGGGGCTCCTTTCAGAGGCAATACAATATTCTTTTGTTCCTACAAGCTTCTGAAAAAAACGTGTTTAAATAGGTAGGAAAGCTGTTCAGGCATGACAAAGAGCTAAGCAAAGGAAAAATATGAAAACAAATAAAAACAAACAAGACAATCATGCATAAGTTGTACTTGGGAAGAAACAACTATAATATTGACAATATATGGATGTATTTATTATTAGGAGGTCTCCAGCTGTCTCCCTTTGGTGGCTTACACTCTGATTTATAAAGAAAAATGTTAGCATCTTTGTGAGAATCAAATGTTTTCAGTTCACAGGGCACGAAAATCTTTTGTTTGGCTGGATGTACAAAGTGAACTTCAGCACAAATTCCTCAAGATGAGATTAAAATCATACATTTACAATTACTGTCTGTTAGAAACCTCTGGAGAAAAAAACTATGTTACAGAAAGGGTTTGTTTTGCCTGGAAGGAGATGGTCATTAATGTTTGGCTTATCGTAGTCACTATCTAAAATATAAACACAGCTCCCTGTCACCAGAGTGTCTGAGGAATTGCTAGGTAATTCTACTTGGAGGAAGAAGACAGTGTGTTTTAGGTCCCAGAATTGTCATGTATTGTTGCAGATACAGGTGTAGATAGTATTGATCTTTATTGATTTTATTGCAAAATGAATGGACACCAAGTTCTACAGGATTTCTGTGAAGAATGTATAGAAATAGCATTATCTTTTTATTAAAAACAATAGCAATAGCAAACTACTGATGTAAATGAAGCACTTAAGACAATTTTAGTTATCAGGGTTTTTTTAACAAGGACTCCATTCTTTGTTAAAGACAAAATTAACCAAACACTAATCTAGATAAAAAAACATCTCCCCCCATCTTCCCTTGTAACTTATGCTTTGGAAACAAGCACACCAAATTTTGTGTGTTTAAAACTCAGACTAGTTTTTCAGAATTCTTTAGTACTTCTAAAAGAATATTTTAATTGATAAAACATTATGGTTAATCATCTTCCATGTGAAAAGGATGTCTCTTAAGAAAAAAAAAATTGAGATTTTTTTAAAGTTGCTCTGCAATGTGCCTGAATGAAATTTAAATCTCTTTTTACATGTGATCTGATTAAAAAAAAAAGAGAGAGAGACAATAAACAGATTGTAACTGTTAAGTGGAAATAATTATACAGTTTCTCGTATTCTACCAGTAATAGCTGCTTTTCGTTTTCCCCCTTACCCTTTTGATACCAGTTGTAAAACTGTATTGTACTCTTGTGGGATCAGAGTTTCGTACTCTTGTAGGGTTTGTTAAGTACACAATTTTCCTAGTATTTTGTATAAAGCAGTTACAAGGCTGCATGATTCTGTGGGCAGTATGAATGATCCTCGATAATAAGGAATAAATTGTGACCAAAGAAGAACATTGTGCTTTAATGAAAGCATTTTCCTATGTTGATGTTCTATTGAATTATTCTGGTTTATTTATTTTATTACAGATTTTGAAACAAAATGTAGAAAATACTTAATAATCTGTCTTTTAAGCCTTTACCAGCCTTGAAATCATTCCCCTCTCTGAAGAGTTAACTTTTAAGTGACAGCAAGTGTTGGATTTTTATGCTCTTTCTCTTCAGCAGTTGCCTATTTCAGAGGGCATATGGAAAGGTAGGATGGTATTGATGAATACTCTTGGCAGGACATAGTGGTGCTTGCTGTTCAAACTCGGTGGTGAAAGTTTTCTTCAGACACTGCCTGGTCTCCTCAGTGCAGGTAGAACCTTGCCTGCCTGTCCATGGCAGGAGGAGCAAGGCTTTGCTGCTGTGCTCACAGGAGTGTTTCTGAGCCTTTAGGCCACCTGCTGAACTCTTCCAGTCTGGTCACCAGACAAGGAAGTAAGGTCAGGTTTTGGGCTGGATATCCTGGAGTTTCCTCAGTGTATCATTTTTTAATTACTGAAGTGTTCTTTCTGGGTCTTTGAAAGTAGAAAAAGTCCATTGGCAGAGAAACCTACAGCCCAATGGGCTAAATTAACAAAGTTATAATCCACTGAGAAGAGAGGCTGAGGAGTTGGGGGTTTTTGACTGTACAAATGTGTCTGTCTCTTATGCACAAGTATTTGTACCTCTTCCATCTACAGAAAAGGTATGGGATAAAGAGTAGTTTCAAAGGATGTGTTCTGTTGGAGTCTGTCAAGGCTGAAAACTATGATTTCTCTTTCCATTTGTATTTCTAATTTCTGTTCTAATGAAGCAAAACAGGAGTGATGTGTTTCTTCAGACATCTGCCTGAAGTTTATGAAGTGATTGTCTTTCCATATATAGCATGTCTTTTTGTATTTTGGAAGTTTTTTTTTAATATCTGAAGGTTAGCCTTTAGGTCATAGCTTTTATAAGTTTAGCATAAGCCTTTAATCTCTTTTGAATGATTTTTGTGTGTAACTTTTTTTCATAATTATTACTAATAAAGCTACCACATAGCAGGGAACAGTACGTCCTTGTAGTATCTGAATTCTTTATCTTATTTGTTTAGATCATATTAGCAGAAAAAATATTCTCTGTCACTTCTTATTTCCTAAAATAAAAGGCCTTCCTAGACCATGTAACAGAGCAAGAGCAATGCAGAAAAAGAATATTAAGATTTGGCTAACAACATCTTGTCAGGAAAGCAGTGGGATTTCAAGGGAAAATGTTTCTGATTCTCTCTCTCTGTGCCTGGGGTTAAGTTACTATAAGAATTATGCTAAAGCAGGAATAAAAATAGGTTTTTAAATATTGTGTTTTATCACCCATATAAAAATCAGTAATATAACTTGGTTATCTGGGATTTGTACAATATGTACTTAGGCCTTAATAACAGAAGACATCTTCTGAGCTAATTTGCTCAGCAATTTAAAGAGTACTGTGATCTGATGAATATTCTCTGCCACCTCAAAGCCTTTTGAATATTTTATGTCTTATTAATTATAGCAAAATTATTTGGTTCTTAGTGATTTTGCAATACAATATTAAAATAAAAAAAGTAATGAAACTGTATAACTCTACTTTCTTTCCATCTTTTGTGAATTTTCTCCTACTTTCAGGATGTTACTTCCAATACAGTTATAGCAATGAGAAGAAAATTTGATGACTGTGTCTCAGATACTCCATCATTTCTTTGGCCCCTCCAAGGAAAAAAGTTCTGACAAATGGGCCAGCTAGGTGTCTTCCCCAACAGATAAAGAGTAATTTTCTTGATTCCTACCTTATCTTCTCTCTCCCTAAAACTTGCGCTCTGAATATGTGGTCTGTGAATTGCTTAGAACAGGCAAGTTTCAGAGTAAATCTTCAAGTGTTCAGTAACTCATCCACAAACCGAGTGAAGTGCAGTACCAACAGTTATTAACTGCTTCCCAAACAGTTTTTAAATTTTCTTTTCTCTCCAGTGCTTCCTGCTGCATGCTTTGAGAAACACCCCCATGCTTCTAGTCTGAACCTCTAATTGTAAGATCCCTGAGGATTTTTGACTGCTTGCTTTTACCCCACATCCTAAATTTTACCTTTGCTTTCAAGAAACCAGGGTTGTTTCCAGATCTTGTAATCCCAAATAGTGTATATAGTGGGTGTTTGCTGCACCAGTCTGGGTGTTCTTCATACTGCAGAGGAGAATGAATGACTTCTGAAGAGGTTACAACCAGTCTCATCCCCTTCCTCCTGAGTCCAGATCCGTGTTGCTGATGTTGAACTGCATTGAGAAGGAGGTGCCATGAAGCTGTGGCAACCTCATTTCTCCTAGAGAGGTTTTATTACAATACAATCAATATATCACAGGGAGTATTTCAAGGTTGTGGGTTTTTGTTGGTTTGTGTTATGTTTATTTGTTTTTTAACAAGAGATGATCTGGCTGGTCTGTTTAGAGAGTTTTTGTTAACTAACACCAGTTCCCTGAAGGATTAGTTTTGTGGGCAAATGCTAAGCACAACCTCATTGCTGCTGTGTGGGAGTAAGATGATTAAGGGAACCATATTCTCCTTTTGAGCTCCATCCACAATCAGTCCTGGGTAAGCATGATTTCCTGGTTAAGGGTAATTTTCTTTTGTTTTTTTTTTTTTTAAATGAACTATTATTGCTAAATACTAGAATATATGCTCAAGCCATCAATTCTGACTTTATTCTTTGTCCTTCTACTTTATTCACATCTCACACAGGCAAAAGTTGCTAATTTTTGTACAGAAATTTTTGTACAGAAGTAATTGTACAGAAAAACTGCTGGTTCGAGTGTTATATAGCACAACAGGCTGCATGGGAATTTCTCTAGTTCCTTAAAATATTATTTGGTTCATATGAGGATGCAAATGCTTGCTTTGCTCAACAATTTGTTACTAGATCATTTTAAAATAAATTACAATAAAATAGTAAATAATTTATATATCTCACCGTCTTGAAGAGTTGAGGCAAATAGCCTTAAAGTCATTGTAAGCATTGAATGAGAATATAGTAAGATGCGGGATCACTATGAGAAAAAAAGTAAAGAAAGATGCAAGAGAAATGTAAATTATGTTTCATAGTCTCACTTGCTCTGTTACAAGCAGAATTCACTGTTCAGAAATCACAGGTAAATAGTTCTTTCTTCCTTTGAGTGAAAATCCGTTCTTTGGAAAGTTACTATCAGCCAATTATTTGTGATAATTGCTAATTCATGTTCCTTCTGGATACTTGTACACAGCTGCATTGGACACTCAGGAACTTGCCAATTTTTAGAAGTGCCTTTGTGGCATCTAAAACTGTCTAGAGAGTGAAGTGAATCCAGGATAAAATTTTTGCTTCATCCTCTGATACCATCTAAGTCTTTTGCATTCAACTTAGAACCCCTGCTCTTGGAGCAGGCTGCCCTTCATGATGGAGGTGGATATTGGTGCCAATAACCAGAATGTTTATTTCTTTTTAAATGCATGCTGCCAGATGCATTTTTAATTAACTGTGCTTCAAATGCAGCTTTGTTCCATTTTTTTTCCCCTACATTTTTTCTTTTTGGGAAATAGCATTTTAATGGAAGATCATATTCTTTGTCCTCTGACTAATAGATTTTTGTTGTAAGTGCAAGCTGAATTGGTTAAACTTTGAAAATAGGTCAGTGGCTAGTACAGTTTGTTTAAAGACCAAAGGACTCATTATCATTATCATTTATCAGGACTCATTAGACATTGTGGTTATGAGGTCTCACTCTTAAAACAAACTTGAGGGTTTCAAGCAATAATATGCTACTCCACAGTTTAAAATGTTGCGTATTCATAACGTTAAACAAAATTTGATTAAAACAAGTTATATTAGTTGTTAGGGGCCAAAATTCTTGGTAATTTGGGTACAATCCAGTTTTGTTCATTTTAAGGGGACAAATGTATGCAAGGTGTTTTGTTGTAAACCATATATTGTTATTTTTCAGTGTGTTAGAATAATCAACTGGTATTTAGCATGTTGTTGATACAAATTTTAGTATAACCAAACCTGATGAGGAATTTTCACTTAAATAAGGAAAATGGTATAAACAGCAATCAGTTTGAATGTAGTCCATGATTTAAAACCATCTGTAGCTTACCTGTTTTGTCATGAAACCTCTTTAGCACTTGTATGCATTTACACAGTGTGTCCATCCTGCTTTGCAGTGTGTAGCTGGCAACACTGTTGGGTTTTTCTTTTCCTTTTGTTACATTATGCCTGGAAGCAACCATTGGTCTGGCTAATTTAGACAAAAAAGAACTTGAGTCAAGAATTATGCTTACAATTTGAGGAGCGGGTACAAAAAAATGTTCTCCTGTGTGTTACACTTTTAAGGAATGAAGATGCATGTATCTAACATCCAAGCATGGATCCAGCATGCATGGTGGCCCAGCGGGGTGCATGCAGAGCAACAGAGGCAGTGGCTGTGGGAATGACCACATTCCACTCTGCCTGTTCAGATGAGCAGCACTGGGGCAGGCTTGTGTGATCTGACAGTAAAGGGTGTTCGAGTGCCTTGTTGGCTTTATCTGTACAAGCTGAGCCATTTGCAACTGGCTCTTCGAGATTAGCCTTTCACTGAGTGTGAAGTACACGAAAAATACCTGTGGCTTCTAATTAGTTTTCAGTGCAGGTTGCTTGTCAGGAAAAAAACCCTTTGCCTTTTTTGAAATGACAGTTTAGATTTCATTCGAGAACAATGCTTGCAAACTGCTTCTGTCAGTAATGTTCACTTCCTTCACAGCAACTTTTCTAATTAATGAAATCAATTGCTAATTCGTGTTCCATCTGGGTGCCTGTGTAGCTGCATAAGACACTCAGAAAACTGCTGTTTTTTAGAAAGACTTTTGTGGCAATGACAGTGAGATGTGTACATCCTAAAACTGTTTCCTCATTTCTGAGATGTGAATCTAGGATAAAATTTCTACTTCATTCTCAGATACCAGCTTATTTTTTTTTTCATTTTACGGACCTTAGAGGCTCTGCTCTCGAAGCAGGCTGCCCTTGGTGCTGAGTTGGGTACCAGTGCCAGTCCCTGTCCCTGTGCTGGGGCACTGCAGATCCTGTGGGGGCTGGCTGCAAGGACATGCAGTCCCAATATAATGCTGATGCACAGGGACTGCTGTTTTTGATGTAGCTATGCAACTATAATTCAACTAGATGTTTTGGGTCCAGTGAAGAAGTCACAAAATAAATTCTTACTGTCCACCTCCAGCATTTAAGTGCTGGGAACAGATTAAGAGTCTGGCTAAGTGAGCAGATTTTTAGTTGTTTGTATTTCAGGTGTTTTGTCACTATTGTTAATATTTAGTAATTACCTTAAAATGGATATTTCCAGTGAATAGTACCTTATTTGGTTTTGTGTATACTCAAAAAATACAATTATTTTAGTCCTTGCAAGATTTATTTTTTCTTTCATGTTATTAAAGTATTTGAAAACATCAAAGTCTTTTTATGGCTTTTCTTTTTATGGGCAGCGAGGATACCACAGGACAGCCAAAACCTTCTATTGTTTTGGCTCTGCAGACATCTTCTTGACAGATTAAGGCTGTCAGCAGAACGTGTAAACACCATTTCCAGCCTTTTACATTGGTCACTAAAGCATCCTTCAGTGCAGCTCAAGAATCTAGTCCTGCAGGACAAAGCCCTCCATCATGTGACTGAATGATGGTCAGGTGCTTCTGCTAAAATGTTTTAATAGCTTTGCACTTCACAGCAGTCAGTCAGTTCTCTTGCATTTGAGTCACAGTGATTGCTTGCGTCTGTGTAGCTAATCCACTGACATTTAAGAGTGCATTCACTTTAAACAACATCTACCTCCAAGTTAAAACAGAGTAATTATTTAAATAAAAATGTACTTTTTTCAGAAATTGTAATACAACTGCATCAGTTACCTTACCAGGCCCTGTCCATTGTGCATATTGATGGCTTTCTACATTCTGCAACTTCTCACACTGCAAAGAATATGCAAGTTTCTGAAAATTTTGTGGAATATAGTGCTTTAGAGGAAAGAGGCAAACATGTGCTAATAGGAAAAAAAAGGACTCTTTGATTTCTCATGCTAATTTTATATTTTTTAAAGGAAAGAACTAAGAGACTGGGAAAGGGTCACAGTTTTCTTAAATGATGAACTCTACAGGTTTTTTTACTAGTTTTAATGTTGTTTGGGGTTATTTGTTTTGCTTTCATTTTTGTGGGTGTTTTTTTGTGTGTGGGGGGTTTTTTTTGGGTTGGGTTGTGTTTGGTTTTTTGTTTTTTGGGTTTTTTTTTGTTTTGGTTTTCTGGGTTTTTTTTGTTTGTTTTGTTTTGGTTTCTTTTCTGGTTTTTGTTTTTTTGTTTTTTTTTTTTTTTGTCCTCTCATCACCTGTAAAGAAGTCCTTCAGTGAATTCTAAGCCTGTTCAAGGAAAAAAACAATTATCTTATTGCTCACCTTACTGTCTTGGCAGGCTAGGCTGGTGCCTTTTCATAGGTGCAGATCACTTTATCTAAATAAGTTTTGGAAAGAGCTTATCATAAAGATATGGTTCTTGTAGACTTTCAGAAAAAAAATAGAATATCCTGTCAAAAACCCCAAATAATTTTATGATCCTGTTGCATATTTTTCACATTTTAAATTAATTTAATTTTATCTTTAGAAAGCCTTAAATTTTAAGTTTGTACTGCATAATGCATTAACATAACAAAGTGGGGAACATTAAATACTGGTTTGAAATACTAATGTACTCATATAAATACTATCGTTACCAATAAAACATTTTTTCAAAACAAGGGTGCATTTGACATGCATTTCAGTAGTAATAGTGGCAGGTGAGGCAGTTTATCTTCCCCTGTCTGTGTCTACGCTTGCATACCTCATCCATTTTGGGTTCAGTAGTATTCTAAGGGGAGAAAACAAACCTGCCTTTAAAAAATAAGTGAAAGTTTTCCAATCTTATTTTTGACTTGGACCAATTCCTCACTCCTGTCCTGCTGCAAAATGTCCTTTGCAGCATTTGTGCTGCAAAGACAGCAGGGATGTGAGAAGTAGTAGCAATAAGTAGCCTGTTGTAGGACCTGCTAAAAGTTGTTTATTGTTTGAACAAAGCCTGATTATCCTTGAAAATACATAATTTTGTCCTGTGAAAGCGCTTGAGAAAATGAGTACAGAAAAGTATTTAGAAGAACACACACATCAAACACTATTATATGTGAGTAAAATGCGTTTTCCCAAGCATATTTGTTTTGACTTTTTTACTGGTCTCCACCATGATAAAAACTGTCATGGTTAGGAAAATTAGTTACTTAATTCCCTTGTATAAAAACTCTGGCTAAGAATTGGTTATTGTAAATTTTTGTGAAGATTCTTCCTACCCATGTACACTCAGTTGAACCCATCCTTCAGCATTTCTAGTGGGTTTTTAGAAGAGAAAAGCAGAATAAAAGGTTAAATGGTTAGAAGGGTCATGTTAATGTCCTTAAGTTATCAACAGAATTTAGATGTAAAATTGCAGGAGATGAGGTCAAAAGAAAAGTGTGATTGATGCAGACAAAAATAGTCTGTGGAAAAATGTCAGAAAATTATATTCATTTTACCGAAGTTGTTCTCCTCGAAGGTGAAAAGAGAATCAATTTCTTAGCTTTTAAGTTCTTTGCAGTTCTATGGAAAATGTAAAACCTCACATCAGAGAGATCTCTGAAATCTCATAAAACCTAATTCTCTATCTGATGAGAACTGTATTTGGTAACATCCAACTTTAAAAGCTTTTGATTCAAGAGTAACCGCTGTGCTGGGGTCACATTTTCACTTTAATCTTAACTTCCTTTTAACCGAAGATTTGACATTAAATATAATTAAAATTGAAAGCCTCTTTTGAGAGAAAATATTTAAATCTGAAACTACTGAAATGGGATGCATCTAGAGGGGTGGAAGCCTCCCATCCCTTTTGCTTTCAGGAAGCAAAAAAAAAAAAAAAACCAAGCAAAAACCACCCCAAAAAACAACCAACCAGACAACAACAATAACAAATAACCAACACACAAAAAGCCTCAAAACAAACCCAAACCACCAAACCCAAGAACCCCAAATTTGTCAGGTTTTCAGTTCGAGCCAGTGTTTCAGTTTAAGTTGTAGTGCTTCCTGGGAACTTTGAGGAACCAAGAAAAAATGGTTCTGTAAAAAAATTCTTTCAAGAAGGCCTACTAAAGATTAATTGGCAGAAAACAAGATTGCTGAAAATTGCTGATATTGTAAGTTTTTTAGTGAAGCTCTATTGGCTTTTGCTTCCATGCTGTACAGCCACTTGGCCTGGAACCTGCCTCTTGCTGTTCTGCCCATCATCAGTGGTTAAAAATGCAACTCTGGGATCAGATCCTTATGCAAGCTTTGTAGCTCTGGCCTTTGTGTTTAGCCAAAGAGAAACAAGGAATTAATAGGAATAGTTGCTGTTGATGAGATGTTCCTTGTTCTGCATGCACTGTTAACCCAAGTTGAGCAGCACATCTTGTGTTAGAGGTGTTGGCTTTGTCAGCTGCCTGCTTCTGTGCTGTGCTCTTCCCCATCATCCACCTCTGTAGTTAATTTTGGCTTGTGGTGGATTTTGTGTTTTGGTAGAAAATGCACATGGGAGTTCTGCATAAATGAAACAAGAAGGAAAAGAAAATAGCTCTTGAGAAATACTGTTTTGAGAAAAGGCCAGTGCATACAACTGTCATCATTAAACATCATTGAAAAAAGGATATGAACCCTGAAGTCAGCTGAAAGGCAAAGAATCTGCAGAATAACTGCAAATGAAGTATCTGAGCAAAAGTCATTGCAGTGGTTGTAAGAGAAGCTCTTGCTAGATGGTGACAGTGTGGAACAGGCTCTTTTATGACTGTCTTAAAAAGTATGCTTTAAAGAGCAGTGAAACTATATTTTAAATAAGGAACATTCAGTTTAAACTTATTCAGTGTCTGATTGTCTTTTGACTTTTCTATTTTTTATTTCTTCTTAAGATCTTGATGGTTATGGCAAAATCTTTCATCAGCCTGTGGTATAATGGACTACCAGTTGGATGATACACAGTGATCTGAAACATGAGATATACTTCTCCTCTTCCGTGTCCATGGTGAGTTTTGCTTCTGTACATATCTATTAAATACTTCAGAGAAGGAACTAAAAGTTTTCAGTGACCCCCACTGGATGTTATTCCCATTGTTTTCATGTGGATTAACCTAGAGTTGTGAATTTACTAAATTCATAAAACCAATTCTTTTTTTGTAGGGTGTTTGAAAATGTTTTAAAAACTTAGGTTCAAAAATAATAACTGTATAGAACTTTTCTCTTTTTGGATGATTTTAGAGCTGTACAAAAATACCGATACACAACTTGAAATGTTCTCTTTCCCTTCAGCTTGAAAGCATATTCACCTTCATGTGGTGTGTCTTAGTTCAAATTAGATTCCAACCAAATGTTCTTTTTGGTCAGACACATAACACAATGTATTTAAGAATAAAATAACTGTAACTGTGTTACAAATTATTATAAAACACAGGTATAAATTAATTGGAGAAAATGCTTGGAAATTTTTTTTCAGTTTTATTTTTGCAAAGCTTCTCTGTTTTGTGCCTACAGTTAATCTGATTATAGTATCTGTGAGCACTGTTAAGTATTGTATAATCAATAATATTGAAAGCAAGTCTCCTCATGTTATAATTGAATTATTGCTTGTGTCCAGACATACAGTAATGAGTCCAAAGCACTCGTTGTTCATTTGGCTAAATGCATTGACAAACCAAATCTGGGTATCAAAATGTTCCACTGACTACTCCTTAGCACACCAGAAACTGCAGCCAAGTCTCCTCTCCAAAAGTAAGATTAAGCATTTGAGCTTAAAACCTTCACTGTCTCACTCTTGTCCTTTTTAAGGTTTTATATATGGCTCTTATGCAAAAGTTTGGTTATGAATGATACTGAATTGTTTGGAATAGTTGCCTATTCACTGTTGAAATTTGCCTGTAAATGTTTGTTACCCTAAGTTTGTATCTAGTATTCAGATTAGAAAAGATATGATAAGAAAGGTATCTTTCTTTTTCTATTTCTGTTCCAGATTCTAGAGTTCTTAGAATCATGCAGAAGTAGTGAAAAATGTAAAGAGAATACAAGAGGCAAATATTAATTTGCCTAATGCAATAAGGCATTAGTCAAGACTGTTCTTACTATATGCTTTAAATACTGTAATGAACTAAGATAGAAGCAATGCGGTTTCTAGAGGTGTGTTTGCACTTGATAAGCGAAAGATGTTTTTAAATATCCCATGTAAGTGGATAGAGGTGTTTACCAGAAAATCTGATTACTATTATTTTTGGTGAAAATGGGCATTTACACAGTGAAATGGACAGCTATGTAGCACATATTCTCATCCTGTGGAGGGCATTTTCTGCCTTCTTCTCTGTTACCAATTTCAGCTGGCTTTGCATTTCAGATTATATGTCTCCCAGGTAGTAACCATACAACTCTGAAACCAGGGAGCCAGCTAAATAGCAAAGAAAGCATCACCTCACATGTTTCCACCTGCAAATACTGAGGCCAAAAACCTGATAGAGTTTGATGGGTTATCCAGCACCTGTTGGTTCTGCAAAGCATTGCCCTGGCTATTTTTTGAGATCTGCATTGTTCTCTAACCAGGCTTTGTATTTGCCAAATTAGCAGATTTGCTTCAAACACTTGACCTTTTCTCCATTTCCTTTTCAGCAATGTGCCATACATTTCTGAGCCTGTTTTTGCATCCTGTGTGTACACTGATTTGTCATTAAATCAGGGCTTTGTGTCAAGTCTGATGGAAAAACTAAGTTTAAACAGAGAAAACTGTCTATCCCTTATGTGTCAATACTGCAGGATTCTGTCTCATTTCGCAGAGATCTGCTACACTACCTGTTGCAGTATTTATTCCCTGTGCCCATCAGCAGGAGAACGAAATCCATTACAATCCACAGTGTTTTGAGGCCAAACTTAAAGGAAAAGAAAAAAGAAAAAAAAAGGTGTGATGACATCTTAAATTGTTTAAGGAATGTCATCATCCACTGTATGGATAATTTAAAAACCACTGCTTTGGCATTCTTAATTGTTAGAATTTTTCCTCTTTGCAGTCAAAATCTTCAAGTAAAGAGGATGTGCCATGTGTAAGGGCATCGTCATCATTCCCTCACTTTTGTATCCACTCAAGGCTCACATAGGCTCTTAAACGGCCAGTGAGTTACTCCACTGCTTGCTTCTTTCAAAGGAAAGCTAAGGTGGGCATATTTTTGGATTATTAATCCTAGGTAACTTTTAGGTCCTCAACTTTTCTAGTAAGCATTTAGCATGTCTTCTCAAGGTAGGTAACCAGAATTAAAACTGTGTAATTGATTACACTGTAAACCAGGCTGCTGTGCAGGTCAGAAGTGCAAGCAGGTGGGAGAGGTGGCAGAACATGCAGTGATGCCATTTGTCTCCTCCTGCCAGCCCAGTCACCCCGAGAAACATGAAAGGAGAACATCTGGCAGCAGATTTGCCTAGCACTTACAGAATAAGTGGCTGAAGTAAGCAAAATTCTTTGGTGAATCCCCAGAACTCATCTGTTGCCACCAAGAAGGAGCCAAGAGAAGTGGTGAGGATGCAGCTGCTGGCATCTCTTGGCCTCCAGACTTGGACAAAAGCAATGTTGGCCAGATCACCTGGACACGTATTTCACTGTTGTGGGTCTGCCAGTGTGAGAACATGAACCAGAAAACTGAGTTATGGATTGTCTAAAATAAGCCACCTCTCCCTTCAAAATGATATCTCACTGGGTTAGTTGCACTAACTTCATGCAGCTCCACAAGGTTTAACTGTGAGGAGAGAAGCCACTGCTGGCTGAACACCACAAGCAGTTCATCGTTGTACAGCTCTGCTTCATCACACACCATTTAAACACTTCTAGCTTTCCAGGAATCTCCTCTGTCAAATTGATAATGGGTTGGATGGTTCTGTAAGATCTGTACTACATCTTGATTATCCTCTGGAAACTTTACCTTCATATCAGGAGTATAAAAAAACCCAAACAAACCCAAACAGATCTGAAGCACTCAGTATATTCTTGCATTGTTAATGAGGGAAAAAAAAAAACCTGCTAGATTAACAAAAAAAAACAAGAAACAAAACAAAAAAAGCCCAACCAAAAAAAAAATCATTTTACTAGCATTTCCTTGTGCTTTTGTTTTTTTTCACCTAACAAAACTGGCAGGCTCTTAGTCTTTTTCAGAAAATGGCTGCCATTGCTTTTTTACAGTAGCACAGTAGAAAAGCTAAAAATTAAATATTAATAATTGAATATATTTTCAAGCAAGCTTGCTTGAGCTTTTAACCCAGGTTTTTCTTAAGAGCCTGTTGCAGCTAAAAGAGTATAGAATTTAAACACAGCAGTAACATTCCCACAGAACCCCCTGTGATTCCAAGCAGTTTTGCAAAGTTACTATTTTTTTAAGTGCAAAAACTCATAGAGGTAGTTACTTGGTACAAATAATTCATGAATCCAGAGGAAAATTATGCAGGAATTCAAAACTTTAGAAAGTGAAAATATTTTCTCCATTCAGATAAAGAAATTGCTTGCAGCAGTTCATTTAAAGCCAATTCCTGTCACACTCACATTAGAAGGATGCTCTTTAGGAGAAAATAAAATGACACACTGATCCATTGACTAGCTCATTAATCAGGACATGCTGATAGAGAACCATTAATCAAGACTCCCTACTAATAGAAAATCATTAGAACATGGCACAGCAGCAGCAATGCCTCTTCAGTCACTGGGCCTTTCTTTAACCAATACCTAACCTTCAGGCTTGTTTCTTAGTAGCTTTCAAAGCTTCTGTGACATAATTTATTCAAGACTCTTGACACAGTGCAGTCCTTCAGTATCAAAACATCAGCTTGAAAAGATGTACATAAAGGTGTAGGGAAACAAAATGAAAAGGGAAAAGGGGAGTTCTTACTTTATTTGAATGTACTGAAGCAACATTAAAAACCTGAAGTTTTCAAGACAAATGTTACCATTATTTCTTTGTTTCTGTCTGTTAACTGCAGGCACCTCAGTTCAGGATATATCTCAGTAGGACTGTGATTACATTCATAAATAATATCTGCTTCATTTTGATTCTTTAAGTGTACCTGCCATGCCATATACTCTGTCATCCAAACAAAGCCCATGATATGTTGGGACAGCACGACTAGCAGGTGGCACAGCTGGATGGACCCAGGTTCCCTGAATCCACCTGTGTGAGCTCTGATGGAGCAATGCTCTAAGCAAAATCAGTGGCAGTCTAAAGAAACCTGGACATTTCCACAATAGGCAGAAAGCAATGGAAATAAAAAAAATTGTTTTTAATGCTTATTAATGATTCTGTACAGTTAAAATGAAGCAATTCAGTTACAGCACCATCTGTACACTCTGAGGAGACTTCAGCACCAAGAAACTGAAACAGAAGTTCAGAAGCAGAACCAGAAGAAATGCAAGCTTCCATTGCTGTACAGGAGATTTCAGTACCTGATTTTTGACAGATTTTTTTGAATTGAGAAACTGAAATACAGGGCTAGACTTTTTCCATGTTTTCTTCTCATTGCCTTTTTTTTCCTTCTTTCTTTTCCTTTTTCTTTTATTGTTACCCTTGAAAGCATCAAGATATTGGCAATTTGTTAGCTTGGATAGAACTATCTAATTGAGATCAAAATATATCAGTGCAGATTTTCACAAGTATATCAGTCACAACTTCTGATAGAATAACTAATGCTTGTAGATAACAAGATTAACCTTTTCAGGCTCTCTGGTTTCAGTGAAATGCTAATTGATACCCTTCTTTACCAGAAAATTGACAAAGTTGGAGTAAACCAGCTCAAACCCTGAAAACTTTAAGGAGTGTTTGTTGTGGTGTTGCATTTGACAAAAGCATTTTGAATATCCTTGTCTGCTTTTTGTGAAACTATGTAATACTTTGTCTTAGCAGCTTTCCTCTCATTTTATTTCCCTTTGTATTATACAGCCCACTTGAGCTTTACATAAACATGCCTTCTAACTGTATTTTATGTGAATTGAGTGCATTTTATAGTAGTTTAAAGCTACTAATTTGGGCTATACATTTCTGTATATAAAGAGTTCCCTTGGGAAATTTTAATTTTTGTGCTATGTCATTTGCTTAAATGTGTCAGTAAATAGATTTAGTATCAAAAGTAGTTCTTTTCCATGCTAATGCTAAGGAAACAATTTAGACACTTCAGAATACTGGTTTTGAATAATTGGAACCAATGGCTTAGTGAGATATGATATTCATCACTCTAAGAATTATTATATGATGCTATAACCTAATTTCGTTTCCTGTATGTCATTAGCTGATGTATCTTTTGATATGGGGTGTGTGTATATATATAAATGTGCACATACCTAAAAAGATGAAATAATAGTTTAAATTATACAGAGGCACTTTAAAGGAGAAGTTGTTTGGGTGGGGGGAAAAAAACAAAAAGAGCAAACTTGGAAAATAATCTCTTTTAAAATTATGTTTTCTTTTTTAATTGCATGTTTTATCTGAATTCTGAATCCATTATAAGGTGTCTCTTATCACTCAGTTCTTTATAATAAAGGTAGGATTCACCTGGTGTTTCTAAGTTGTCAAGGGGGAGAGGCAGGCAACTTCAGAAGGCAATTCTTGTCTTACATCTGTCTTAAATACTTATCACAGAAGGGGATATATTACCCTTTGGGTAGTTGTCTGTGCAATGCAATATTGTTACTTCCTATTTTAAAAACCAAGGCCAAGATAAGCCCGAAGAACCCAATATTTCCTATAGTTCATTTTATTTTGTTGGAGCTGCAGCAATTGCATCACTGTAGTGACCACACTTGTTCAAAGGGATTGTACATTTTAAGTACACAAAAGGTGTCTCAAAATGATAGGAACTCAATGGTTTGACATTCACAGAAATAAACTACTTTCCATTTTGCATGCTATCTGATGTGTTTTTATATATAAACAGAATGGTAAATTTATTGAAACTAGGACTTTGTTTAAAAAAAAAAAGATCGTGAGAAGCAAGACTTTTTGAACCATTTTCTACTTGTTACTGCAATATGTTTATTCATCTGTAGTAGACAGTCTTCATTTCCTCTTCTAAGTGAAATGGATGTTTTCGTGCTCTGTTAAATAGTCACTGTTTCAGCAGAGCAATGTGGGCATTTTAGTGGTGTGGAAAATATTTCCCATTGGAGACTATATAGCTCTTTTCAGGACTTAATACTTACAGTCCAAGTTTCACCTTCAGCCAAGTGAGGTTAATGGCCTGACTCCATTATGCAAGACTTTCTTGTGCAGTTCTAACTAATCAATGCCAAGCTTTAAAGTGGAAATATTTTGAGAGAGAGATAACACCAAGGTTTCAGCCGTTTGTACTAATGAAACAAACTGCGTCAATTTGGGTTACCAACCAGATTTCAGCTTGTATTACATCTTGTGTTATAACTTTATAACCATTTCAATTATATAGTCTCTCATTCTCTAATTCTTCCTGAAACCTGTTTTGTTGCTTGGCTCCAGTGAGCAGCTGGTGTGTTCCCTCCTCCAGGTGGCTTTCCTTCAAATGTCTGGAAGAAATTATTCTGCTCAGAAATAGGTAACACCACAGGTATTTAAAATATCTCATGGTACACCTTTTCCTGCCTGAAAGATTGTTGGTATTTTGTCTTTGCAATATTAGAGAAAGGAACGATAATTTTTTATGTTAGGAAAATAATTTTATATGCTTTATGTGCTGCCCAGCTACATAGCCATAAAAGCTGAAGGCTTTTGAGAAGAGAGGATTTGTGGGTGTGAATATACTTAGGGGAAAGGAAGTGAAGGACCTGCCTCAAAGTGATAAATCCTGTGAGACTTGAGGCATCAAACTTTCTAAGAACAGCCTGAAGCAACACATTAGCATCTACAGCAGGTGATGGCAATGAGTCTGAAAAGCTCAGATTAAATGAATTTAGGTACTGGTGTTAAAAAATCAGGTCTCTAAAGAATAGTGCTAGTTATTACAGAAAGTTGTTCTTGCCAAAATAGGTTTGGAGGTAATTTAAATTGCAGTGCAAGTCAACTTTATGTTGACTCCAAGCAAGGTCATAAAATAATAATGTGCATGATTTAGTTCTGAGTATGAGTTAGCTGTGGGGCAGGAATACTCAGGGAGTTTCTTTTGTTTGGGAAATAGACATAATTGAGCTGATTCAAGCACAATCTCACCATATTTGTTAAAGTTCTAATATAAACTTTTAAAACCAGAAAAAACTAGAGCCTGGACAGAAACGATTCACAATTTTTTTTTTTTTAATTAGAAGTTTGCCAGTTCTCTAGCCTGTGCACAATAGGGAAGAACACTTCAAATAAATAAATAAATAAATAAAAACCTTGCAGTGTATGTAGAAGACACAATTTAAATCTCTATGAAGTATATTGACATTGAGAGTAAGCAAAGTGTAGTATTCTTAAATAAAAAGGTTTTCTCTCAAGATGGAAAAACTTCTTGTCTGTTGTATTTGCCCATAATCTAGTTGGGCAAAAGAGACAGATAACCTCTGGCTACTTTTGAAAGGATGTGGCTTTGGGAAGAGGTGACTTAATTTCTATGTTTAGGATGGACAGGGTTGATGGCACATGGGGTGATGTCATCCAGTGCTGCCAGTCTTTTGTGGGTGACACAGGTGGAAGAAAGAAGGAGCATGTAACTGCAGGGCTATCCCTGGGAGGGCTGTGCGCATCCTCTGCTATTACAAATGTCTGTAAACCCAAGCAGTTCCTAAGATTAAGGCTAATTCAGCTGTTCATGAAGAGTCATTGGTATTTCAGAGGACAAAAAATGCTGTCATATTATCATCACCTCAGTGAGTATTATGAGACTGCTAACATTGCTTTCCCCTCCTATTTGGTTAAAGAAAACTATAAACCATACTTGTAAACTGTTTTATGCAGCTGCTGTTATACCACATTTCTGTGAGCCATATAATTGACAGAGTTTTTGATTATGTTTGACTTTTATTTTTGCTCCCAGTGTTCTATGCATTTTGGATTGAATTCGTGATTATACAGTGTGTGTTTGCTGATAAGCTCCTAACTGTTTGAAGGACTGAAATGAAGCTTTTGCTTTTCCTCTCCTTTTCCTCTCTCTTTACTTGAATTTGTCATGTAGGAGAAGAAAGTCAAAGCAAGACATCAATATTCATGTGCAAATTTGTCAGTATTTAGTTATTCCGCAGAAAGAATGCTTTAGTTCGAAGGTGTTGATACAACAGATTTAAAAAGCTGCCTGTGCTTTGTCTGGACTAAATTATTGGAAGAACTGATCTCTTGTTTTTTTCAAATTCTCTAATTTACCCGTAAGGTTTCATTTTTGTGATGTGATAGGTGAAAAAGCACTTAGAGGAGAAATTTTTTTTTGCTTGACCATCCTAGCCAGGAATATCATTGAATCACCAGACTGGAGAAGAGGTCATTCCATGCTGCAGCTGAATGTGGTCCTCCTTTCCCTCCTCCCCTGTGTCTGAGCCCCAGGCAGCACAGAGGTCAGTATGTCCCAGCAATATTTTCCCATCCTTACCCATTCTTAGGAACTGTTAGTTTCTAGGAAGTTTTTGAAAATTGAGTTTTTTTGTAAGTTCCCCAAGTTCATGTTAAATTTTTGTAGTGTCCCAAAATAATGTTAAATTCTGTAAATGCTTTTTCTGCCACAGTAACTAAATCCGTGCTGCTTTTCCAATAAATTAACTAACTGTAAAACTATTTTTTTTTCAGAGAGGGTTTTTTTGTTAAGTCAATTAAAAAACAATAAACCATCACCTTTACCCCCCCACACCCCCTATTTTGTATAGGTGGGGATTCCAGTGTAATGAACCCCTTATCCATGATTAACTGACACAGTGGGAATCTTCATGTGCCACCCAGATTGTGTGAGGAATTGCACAAAGCGTAAGAAGTAAGAGCTTCAAAGTGCCTCTATTTTGGTAAAAGAATTTTGCTTCCAAATATGTGAGCACCTCTCTGTTGGCTGTAACCCACTTAATTTCTGCAGAGAATATAGTCCCCTCACTCCACTGAGAGGATGGAGGTTGCTGTGCACTGGCACAAGTTCAATAGCGTTAGAAAGGCTGCCATGGCTTCAGATGGTCTCAAGGTGCAGGAAAATGGAAAGAACAGTTACTCAAGAAAACAGAAGGCAAAAATAAAACAAGGCTAGCCATCGTGAAACTGTAGCTGCCCATCAGAAGCTGACATGGAGGTTCCAGAGGCAAGCCCCATGACATAGTGTCACATTATGACTTCAGCACTTGTAGACGTTCATACATGGAAAAAATGAAGTTAAGAAAATGATTTCAAAGTTAGAGAAGCTGGCTTTTTCAAGAGGTTACTTCACTTTTGTGATATCCACAGAAAGTTTGTCAGAGTTCTTTTGTGGTGTCCTAAGGTTTGGCAGATTCCTGAGATCTGGAGAAAAGAAGTGTCTCACTGTGATAAGTCATAAACTAGCATTGTGTTTCTGTTTTCACTATATATGTGGGGCTTTCTCTCTATTTACTGAGTATATGGATACCTTAAAATACATAATCCGGGAAAAGAATAGGTGAAATTAATTTTAAATGTCTGTGGCACAGTTGAAAACACATGCAAATCATGCTTAGTAGTTTAGTAGCTAGTTTGTGCACTCTTGTACGTACTGGAAGTATAAATAGAGCAGAAATCAGAAATAACGTGAGGAGGGGGGAGTGTTTCTTTGGAAATTTCTGTGTTAGAAAGTAGGTCAAGCAGCTTCAGTCACTATGATGGTTTGTTTATGAGGGAAAGGACAAAACGAAAATAATTTACTAGCAATGCTTGGGAACTGTCACCATCTACTCCTTGATGGAGTGCAGGTAACAATAAGTGGTGTGTTAGGGTACAAGTTAAATTAGCTGTATTAATTAACTGTCTGAGCTCTATTGTTTCACCTGCTGTGAGTCTTTTCTAGACACGTCTTGTGGGTCATACAAAGTATAAGCAAAGCATTTGACTCTGCTGTATGTATATTTACTTATGTCTGGTTTATAACTACTTGCTCAAAGGTGCAAACTGTTCTGATTAAATCTGCTTGGTTAATCTAGTGTAGAGTGGTGGTAGATGTCCCGACTTCTTTGTACGTCAACATGGAGATTTTGTCATTTCCTTAAATTTGAAAAGGAGAAGTTAATGTATGTGGACTGATATCAACTGGTAAGGAATGACTTCCAGAACTTTAGACAGAGGAGAAACTGGCAGTGTATCAAACAACCTATTAATTAATCAAATTTAGATCAAGTGGAATGTGTTGATGTTTTTAAATTATGCAGCAATTCAGCTTCTCCTTTAGTAAAAGTCTGTAAATATTCTTATAATTTGCTTTTCAAACTGTGTCTAATCTGATCTGGGTTAATGATCTTTTAAAATCAGGTCAGGAGAATGGTTACTAACCTTAGTAATGTGTTTTGGACTGTCTTGATCAGTTGAAAATCAGTTTCGAAGTAACCCTTATTTTTAGAAATGAACTCTTCTGAAATAGCTTGCAGAAGGAATTACGGCAATGTGAAGTGCAAGGTATGATACAATATCTAGCGTTTGCTTGTATCCATGTGTGCTGAAATCTCTTCCTGGTGCTCATTCCAGCACCAGCAAAATGAAATCTATTGGATTCATCAACTATGCTACTGACATAGTTAGTTTTCTTTCCTTAGCCCACCATCTCCTCGCTTTTCTTCAGAGGTTGGGACCAGCTCTCTGCTGGTGTGCCTGCCCAAAATCTGGTCCCGCTCTGCAGTGGTGGCTACACCCAGCTGTGTCACACAGGAGGACAGAAAGCCAGTCCTGAGCTGTGCCTTGCCAGTGTAGCTTAATGCAGAGCTGCAACTAAAGAGCTTAAATGGTGCTTGAAGTTGTGGTTTGTAACCTGACTATCTGGGAGTCAGGGAGCCTGGGCTATGTGCAGTGTGTAATGCAGAGGGATGGTGTCCAGACTTGGCGCTGCTCTCCAGCGCAGCTCCTGTCCCCCTGTTTGCCAGTAAGGCCTGATTGCTTGTGTCCCTCACTCCTCAGCTCCTTCAGTGGTAAAGCACTCGAAGTATTTTTTCTAAGTTACTTCAAGTTACTTGAAGTATTTTTTCTAAGTCTGATTAGGCTTGGGTTTGTTTCCTGTTTGTAGTTAGTGATTTGGCAAATTAAGGATTAAATTGATGACCGAATGAGATTTACAGTGGGCTTCAATATTAATAGAAATTCACCCTTCTTTCTTTTTTTTCTTTTTCTTATTTTAATGGACCTCTTCAGTATTTATTTAGTTCTGACTTAGTCAGGTTTCTGCTTTATCTTTGACTCTGCTTCTGTACAAAATGAGATATCAGACTGTGTTTTCCCCCTTACTTATTTATGGATCTAAACTGATTATTGCTTTGTTTGTTTCTGCTAGTTGTTTTTCAAATTTTTTTGGCTTTTATGGAGGTGCTGATTTAGGGTTGGTTTGTTGGCTTTTTGGATTGTTTGTTTTTGGGTTGGTTTTTTTTTTTTGTTCGTTTTTTGTTTTGCTTTTTTTGTTGGGTGTTTTTTTGGTTTTTTTGGGTTTTTTTGAATGAAGACCAACTCTCCTTAAATGAAGGAGTAATTTTATAACTGACATATAAGTGTTGTTTAGGAGTTAGAAGGCAAGCTCTTCATCCTTAGTGCTATTGAACTATGCAGCAACCTCTGGCGTATAAATAATGAATTTATTAAATGAGTCATATGACTCTTTGCTGTTGATCATCTTGGTCTCTGAAGCTCACCTTGATCGATCTGTATGTGTACTATCAGTGGTTCACAAGTGGCTTTTAGGAGTGTTCCTGCTTCAGTAATCTATCAGAGACCAGTGTGATGTCATGGCATAGCAATGTAACAGGACTGTTTCCTTCTCAGTCAAGTCAAACCATGTCAGAAGAACAGCATTATTTATCCATATGGGATCCCCCTTAAAACAAGAAAATTGAGAACTTCCCAGCTGCAGCTCTTCTACAGAGCCGCCTCAGGCATCAGTAAAAGCAGAACAGATAGTATAGTATCTCAAACTGAGTCTTTTTCTACAAGCTGTCAGGATTTAGTAATCTAATCTTTTGTGTTGATGAGAACTGATAGAGTTAAGCATTACAGGATAGGGCCAAGAGAAAAGTTATAAACAGAGGTCTCGCAGCACTGGGCAAGTCTATTGAAATCATCCTTCTGAACAGTGCACATCATAGCTGCCACAGTGACAGAAATGGCTGGCAATGTTTCAGCACCTGAAAGGCGTTTAAAGAGTCTTGGCACAAAAAAACCCCAGAAACCAAAAGCAAAAGCAAAAAAACCCAGACATAGATGTTAAAAAGGAAGACGTTAAAATATATTATTTTTTTTTCCTTACAGATTTGAAGTATTCTTGCATCTGACAACAGCCTTCACTGAAGGTTCTTAAGCATTGGAACAGGCTGCCCAGGGAACTGGTGGAGTCACCAACCCTGGAGATATTTAAAAGACATGTAGATATAGCACTTTGGGACATGGTTTATTGATGGACTTGGTGGTGCTGGATTAATGGTTGGACTTAATGTCCACAGAGGTCTTTTCCAAATCAGGCAATTCCTTAGGTTCAGGGATGGTTGGTCTGTGTCACTGGGCCCAAGTAGCTGAGAGACATCCTGTGTCCCAAGGGCTGGCATGAACTGTCACCTGGAGCCTGCTCCTCAGGATCTTGTCCCAACTTTTCCTTTCGGCTGGAAGATTTTGTAGAGATACCAGAGGTCTGTACAACCTGTGGCTCAGATGCATGTTGTTTGAGCCTTTCATTAAGAAGCCCAAAGCCTTGAACCAAGTTTCTTAATCACTGTTTCTCATCAAACCTGGTAAAACAAGTGAGGATTTCACTGGGGGAAAGGGTGGGGATATTGTATATGCCAGCAGTTCCTGAAAATTTAAAGCTTTTGTAATGAGACTTTTCCTTTATTTTTAAAATTTATTTTTAATAAATGATGTTGAAGAAGCTAACATTCTCTCAGCTGCAGTGGTGCAAACATTACAGTTTTATGTGCTGCAAAGTCAAGACCAGAATGTTGTTGATCTCTTAGTTTAAAATTCCTATTCTCTAGTTTTAAAATATCATTGATACAACAATTTGCTAAGTTGTGCTAGCAGTGCTTTACAGAGCTGTGACATTTTGCATTATAAAATACTGCTTGAAGCAGGGGGTTATTTATTAACTCATCTCTCTAAACTGATAACCAGTGCAGAGGTTGTCACTCAAGGTGCAGATTACAATATGTAACCAAAATTATTTAAATTGTTTCTGATGTGTTTGAGCAAGAGATACAAAATATGCTAAAATTAATTTGTGATCTCAAAATTAAAACCAGATTTGTTTTCAAATAAAAAACTGATGTGTTATGTAACATTCACATTTCAGAAAATATGATCATAATAGTATAGAGTAATAGTTTATTGTTTTCATCTGAAAGATAAGTAAAGATTTCGGTATGCAGATAAAAGTGGTCTTGATGTCTTTTTTTTTTTTTTAAATTTTAAATCCTATCCCCAAAGCACTGAGTCTACAGACATTTTCTGTAGTCTGTAAAATTCAACTTTTTTTTTTTTTTTGTCTACAACTTGACACAATGTAATTTTAACACTGAAATGTTAATAGCATTTTCAGGGAATAATTAATGTAATTCTATTGCTTATGCCACTGTAAAAAAGGAAAGACATTTGCCAGACCTGGGTAGTTGTTCAAAGTTGAACAACTATGTGAAGAGCGCACACATATCCTTCGTGGCTCAGAGCCTTGCCAGCTGGACAAGAATGGAGAACATCCTTCAGGTTTCAATTTCTCTCTTCTTTTTTTGCTTTGGTGTCAGCAAATGCTGTTGCTGAACTTTGAATGCTCACAGCATTTTCTGCAAAACAATTTTCTCCTGCTTGTTGAATTTGGGACCATACCTGAGGTATGAGTGGGGCTGAGAGATCTCTCTGACCCTATTAATGTCTTGTAGAACGTCTTGTCTACCAGAATAGATTTGCCTGATTCAGGGAAGTAATTGTGTTAGTTTTGAATAGCTTTGCTCATTTTTAATATAGCTTCACATTTGCAAGGCATAATCTGGTCCTTTCCATACTGTGACTTTCTCTCTGAATTTCAGCAGAACTGCTCATGTGTTTAAAATAAAACATGTGCCTAAGTGCTCTGGTGGCCAGGGGCCAGAACACTCAACATGATGCAGGGCTGAGCCCTAAATGCATGCTACTTTAATGTATAGTCTTCTCTAGCCCAGGAAAAAATCAGGATTAACTCTGTAGGAAGCGTCACAGAAATGTGAGGAAAGTATCTCCCTGCATGGAGGGTAGCTTGGGCTCCTAGTACATGCAAGCAACAGAGGCAATGCCAATGCTTTTTTAAGTTGTATTCAAATGAGGTGCTTTTTGTGGCTAATGAATTGGTCAGTTAATTTTCTCATCTCCATGTTTGAGCTTGTTCTGCCGCTGAACAGTCTCTTATTTTTTCGCGCATTGTTGACGATGGCATTAATTTAGCCTTCTTTCCCGTTATAAGGCTTTAAATGCCTTCACATTAATGTCTAATAAATGTAATTTGTGGTTTAATCTGTGTATTATTGCTGCTGAAGAAGCTGCAGAGGGAGGCAGGTGGGAGATCTTCATTCTCTGTCTTTTCATTTATGCCACAGAGGCATTCTAGGTTCCTTATCAGTAAAGCAGTTTGTGTGGGTTTTTTTCCCATGGTAGCAATGACATAAAGTGGGAAATACTTCAAACATGCATTTTGGCAAGTATTCTTTGGTAACTATGTCTTCAATATTTAATTTCACACATATTACGTTTTTCTATCGATATCTATGAGGAAGATTTTCCTGTTTGGGGGATAGTTGAAAGATGACCTTTTAGATTATTATTAATAGCTTTCACTACAATAAAATATGTGTTGTTTTGGATAAGATACCTAGAGACAGAAGGGTGATATTAATTAGAGTGTAGTTAATTTTCTTTTATTGATCGCTGAACTCCTGGTGGCCTATTCTGTTGCTTAGTTATCCAGTCTACTCCTGGCCAACTTTTATTTGTCTTCTTTTCAGTCAGCTAGTTTTACATAAATCGTCATACAGCATGCTGAAGAAGCTCTTTTGAACTGTTGCCTTCCAGAGGACATTTCTTTCCTCATGGTTGCCAATGCTGGCATGTTGAAACAGGGTTATCAGCAATCTGACTGGGCTGAACAGCTTAGCCCCAGTGCTCAGGAATCTCCAGGGGCAAATTTAAAGTGCTACACAAGCAAGATTTGGGAATAATGTTTACTGTCAGTAAAGCATAGGAAAGGAGCAAGTGGCTTTCCAGTCTCCTGAGGGGAATCTTTTAGCTTGTTGACAGAAAATGAAATTACGGGTCTAGGAGAAAAATAAAATTGAGTGTATGGAACTAGTAAAGCTTAAAAATATGAAAGCCAAGATGTATAAACAAACGGCTTTGTCGTGGGGCATGCTTGGGGCTGGAAGTTGCAGAATGGAACATGGAAGAGGGCCCCAGCTGAACATCTATAGATTTTGGGGTATTTTCTCAGAAAAACTCAGCAAAAAAACCCAACCAACCGCCTAGAAATATTCCAGTCTCAACTGCGGTGATAAAGAGTTACAAATAATACTAAAAAGACACTACTGATTCAGAGTGATTTGCAAAGGGTTCTCTGTAAAGGATGTGCAGCTGGTTTTTGTTCTGTGTAGGGGACTATTTCCCCCCCACCTCAATAATTACTCTTCAGTCCTCAGATGAACTTCCATACAGTCAAACATTTTCGTTTCCTAAATTTCCGTTGGCTACTGTGTCCAATAGATTGTCCTGCTGCCTTCAAGCTGTTGTCAAGTGGCTCAACGCATCTTTGTTCCCCCATCTATTGCAGTTGGTTAATTCCAGGCAGGTTTAATTGTGTGTTTCTAGTCAAAACATATGCTGGCATCTGTTAATTGCAGGGTACTTATGGTGAGTGGAAATAAACATAGCATACAGTTTGCCTCTTCTGATATGATAGGTAGTGAAGTAACAATTGTTAAGGCAGGTTTTGTGTGGTTTTTTATGCTCTCTGCAACATTTTGTACTTTCCAAACATGCTTATTTCTTCACTGTATTTCTGAAGCCTATTGATTGCCTTTTTCTTCCTCTGCACCCCTTTTCAGCAGAGATCAAATCCCTTATTTCGGCAATTTTTTACTTATTATTTTTATTTTCACTGAAATAATGGGGAGAAAAAAAGTAATGTATGTGAACTCCAGGGATCTTGGGAGAAAATTTTTATCCTAGAGTGGAAATAAAATATAGGATGAAGAAAAGTTGTCAAAATGAAAAATAGAATAAAGGTTCAAAATGGTGTTTATTAAACGTTAAGCTGTTTTATGGATAGATGTGACACATACTTGCCAAAATCTACTGGTTAGGAGGTAAGAAGCAAACACATTCCTGTGTCTAGGGAGATCTTCCTGTTTGTTGTTCAAGTAGTCCTTAACAGATATTTTTCTCAGCATGAATAGAAGTTGACACAGAGGTATGCAAAAGCCTGTAAGAGCTAATATTGTTATATTTGCACTTCTCAGGTGTGCAGAGCATAGCTCAATCTTCACTAGTTGTGCGACTCTGCTGAGTGGGTTATCACTGCTACTACTCAAAAGTTGCTGCTCTCTGTCACAAGCCTTTGTAACTCGCTGTAGTATGGTGGTTCTAAAATATATTTATTTCTCACTGAAGTACCCTCAAACATCCTACTCTACAAGATATTTCAGGATACATGGTACTGCAGTAGTGCTTTTATGTAATATAAGAAAATAATAAGCTTTTTCATGGTTTGTTGATATTTATTATTTGAATAGTCAGTATTCATTATCATTAAAGAATATGTAATTAAGAAAGAGTAAGGTGATGCTTGTGGATGTGACTAATCCTACAAAAGAATGATTAGGAGGATTGCCAGTTGCCTTCTTTTTATGAAGCATAATAACAGGCTTCAGATGTGTTCTCGCTGAGCTCCCTCCGAAGAAGCTCAGCATCCACAGAATAATGATGTCAGAAAGCGGTTTGTGTTTCTACTTGATTTGCTCATGTCACTTTTGTCTCTTTTCTGAATTTGCTCTGAAATCCTGCTAAATCCTTCCATAGCTCTGGTTATGCCTCAGCCTGTTCTGTCAAATCACAGGGGATGATGCTTATAAAAGCATTTTGCTGAATCATCTGGAGAATCTCTGGGGTTTTTCTGCCTACGGCATGGAGGCATGCTGAGCCCAAGGAGGGACGGGGCTGATGACAAGGAAAGGCCTTTTCCCTGGAGGGAAGGGGCTGCCCCTGGTTGATATCCCTCCTTGGAGGTCACTAGACAAAGTCTCTAGTCGTGCAGGAGGAGATTCTGGTCCTGTGCAGCCACCTAAGTGCTGCTCATGGCCATGGTCCTCTTTTGTCTGTCCTGGAAAGATCCTTCCGAGGTTGCTCTTGGCTGGGTGCTGTGGGAAGGGCATTTGGTTTCCTCTTTTCAGCAAATTGCAGGATGAGCTCTCTCCTGCACTTAGAACAATACAGCTCTGACAGCCACCCATCCAGCAGCTCTAGCAGAAAGCACTTGTAGTAGCCTGACTTTGCAATGGAAGTTGCAGAAATTTTTGAAGGACCCTCATCATTATTGCTTTGTGTCAGAGCACTTCAGTAGGCTACACTCATTGTATAACCAAGCCTGTTGCTTTTTCCTTATGGTAATTCTGGGAGATTTGTTCACCTCCAGAGGAAGAAGAAATATGGGTATGCGACAGAAAAGAAAAATCATGTTTGTTTTGGAGTGATACTAGAGAGGCAATTGTGAGGAGATATTTCCATGGAGTGTGAGCATCTGACCTTTGGGCAAGTGACTTTCTATCTGGTCAAGTCCTTGGGCTGCGGTTATTTTACAGAGCTTTATTTTTTTTCCTTTTGTTCGATGAAACAGCACAAAAGATCTGATTCAAAAGTAACCTCTGTCCCAGTACCCCATAGATAAATAAATTTACCCGTTATAATATTGTTCCAGCAGCACAAAAGGGACATAACATTTAAGTAGTGGTATTCAAAATTTCCTTTGTTTTCTGCAGGCTTCTCTGGTTTTTTTATCTTGTATTGCTACTTCTCTCTGAAAAAAACAGGCATAAATGTTTTCTAACAATGCATCAGCAGTTTATTCTAATTTCTGGGTTCTTGGGATGAGTCTTCTACCAAATGTTTGGAGGGGAAGAAGTAATTTAAATAATCTATGTAATATTTCTCATAATATATCACTTCTAAGAGAGGCAAAATCTCTATTACAGAGATAGCTCTAATACCAGTTAGAGTTTAATAACATCTAGAATGAAACTCTCTTATCCTTTGAAAAGTTACCTGTAAATATTCTGTATACTAATTTGTCATTTTCTGCTGCAGAAGAATAAGTATTGATGAAGTGGTGAATCCTTATAAAGCCTTTTCATGGCATGCTATCTTAAATGAGAATCTTGCAGTCTGCACCAGGGATCAGGATAATACAATATGTGACTAAGCATTATGGAAACTTCAGATTTGCTTATGATCTTTGAGTTCCAAGCCTTTAACTCTGCGAGTGATTGTTGCCTTAGTTGATTGTAGACGTGTGCACATTCATTGTACATAGAGCTGAGTTCATACATTATGCTTAAATTAGGCACTGAGCAGAACTTGGGCATCCAGCACAAAAAAGTCCCAACTCCTCAGTAAAGGATAGCTGTGAAATGGAGAGCTGAGGCAGTCCAAGTCCGCAAGGAGGCATGGCAGGACTCCAGCCTCCTGCCTGAACTTTCCATTTGTGACGAGCAATGAACAAAATAGCTCAGACCTCTTGCAGCTTGGACTGTTACAGCAGAGAAGCTGTAAAAGAAACCCTAGGAATCTGGGAACTAGTTAAAAGAGCACTTCTGCACTCTGTTCTGGGGAAAACAAGTGAAGAAGGAGAGGTGCCATTATGTTCAGGTACAAGTGAAAAGGAGTGGGGAGGATGGAATGTTCAGCTCATTGAAACTCCTACAGATGAAAAGTCCCTGTCCTTGCAAACTGATTTGGATATTAAAAAAACACTCCATAAGAGTATTTATAAGAATGATAATTCTCAAAAGAAAATTTGGATAAATTTAATAGACTATTTCTGTATAAAGAGAGAGAAAAACCATCACAGAGATGCAAAATTGTCATTCCAAGACAGAGAGGAAATCTGGATGCAAACTCTCACTTAAAATCCACTGTATTCTGAGACACACTGGGCCAGCTGTGGTTTGTTGCCCATCCATGGGTCCCTTGACCTCCTGAGGCTCTGCAGCCACCTACTTCAGGCACCCCCACGCTGGCCCAGGCTGCCTGCTGCCTCTTTTCCCCAAAGCCCTGGGGATACCCTCACTCAGGAGCAGCTCAGCCCAGCTGCTTGGTGCTGAATGTATTCAGGAGAGGTCAAGGGAACTACAACCAATAAAGGGAAACCTGGATCCTGCTCTTCACATGCTCATAGCAGAAAGCAATAGCTTCTTGCCTCTCCTACCTCTGAAGGGGTGGTCTGAAGGGCACTCTCTCTAATCCTTTTCCCATTCCTCACCTCTGCTGCACTCCTTTTCATCAGTCAAAATTTTGCAGCCATGCACTTAAAAATAAAAAGCAAATTTTTTTATTTAACTCTCTTTCAGTCTCCCTGTTCTGTATTTTTTAGATTATCTTAGAAAGCAAATAGTCTCTTCCAATGCCAGATTCTCTTTTCCTTTTTTATTTTTTTTGTGTGTGTATGTGTGTAACTTTGCTTCCAAGCCTAGCTGTGATCTTCAGCAGGCGCTCTGTGGAATCCCAGAGATGAAAAGCCTAGGCTAGGCAGCCAAGCACCATATCTGTCTTTCAGAAAGAACTTCCCTTGAAAAGAGGCAGTGGCTTTTCTCCTGTAGCCTGTGTATCAACTCTTACACCCCTTCATCCTCGAGGCCTTTTCCTTTTGTGTCATTGGGATCATTAATTGATTTCTGGTGTCTATTCTGTTATTCCTTGAGCTTTTTCACTGTTGTGGTGCTGCCCAGGCACTTTTCTACAGGCTGTGATATCCAAGCTGACTTTCAGCTGCACGCTGTCCCTGACTTTCATTTTTTTCTTCATGTAGTTGTAGAACTTTGCCAGACAGCTTGGATATTTTATTGTCACGTAAGTGCAGAAGGGAGTATCCTGGTAGGACAGATCCAGAACAATCTTTGTGACAATTTATTCAGACATCCAGATGCATTGGTCCCAGATCTTTCTTTAAATTTTTTTTTTAGTTAGTTGTTGAAATAAAATAAAAAATAATGTTTAAAACATTGGCTGTTGTATTAGTGTGGATTTTTAAAATTGCTTTCTCTGCAGTTAAGCAGTAGACTTTGTGTTGAGTTTGTCTTCCACCATAACAGTATTTTACTGGGTCTATTGGGGTTTTACTAATTACATATGCAATTAGGTTTGTTAGTGTAACAAGCTTTGACAGTAGTATAAAAAAGATAATTAGCAAGATTTGCCCTTACAATTACTCAACTTGATTTGACTGTGATTATAAATGCTGTGTAATACAGTGCATGTAATAACAAGGAACCCCATTCAGCAACTCAGGAGGTACTTTCTGACCCTGAAAATTAAGGACTGAAACTCAGTAATATTTTCTGCTTTGCATTGATAATATGCACCAGGATTGTTTTTAGGAAAAGAAAAATGGGTTGACTTCTTGTGTGGCAAAGCAAATCTCAGAAGTATCTAAGCATGCTAATCTTTTCTGCTGAGGTTTCTTCCCATCCTCTTAGGTGTGGATGTCATAAGAAATAGTTCACCAAAACTTTCTCTTTAGGTAATGACAATGAATTACAGCATTGTACTGTTCAAAATATTACATCTCTGATCCTGAAATGAGTGTACAGATGAGTCAGTAAAATGCTGGATCATATCAATAATTTATCATAGGGATAATTATACAGGAAATGAAAGGGAGAGAGAGGGCCATAGTCTACTTGCATTGTTTTGGAACATTAAGAGATTTATTACGTGTCTGATGTGGGTTCTTAATGCGGCTTAGAAACATTGGTCTGTGACTGTGCAGAACACCTTAGAGAACTATTAACACAGCCCATAAAATACTGAGAGACCAGTTACTTATTAAAGGTCTGAGCATCAGGGAGAAATAGTGCAGCTTTAAAAGTTTTAGTTGGGCTAAACAGTGAAATTTTAATTAAAAAAACCCAGTAACTGTTAAAGTCATTTAATGCTTGCAATCAGCCTTGTCAATAAGTTGTGTACTTTTTCACCAGTACGTTTCTTATTCCCAAAAATCACTTTTGAAGGATCAGAATAATGAGCACAGAATAATATTTTTTTCTGGAAAGGTGGGACAGGCTTTCTGCTAGTTCCCACAGATCCAGATTTCATTCTGGCATCTTCATGCAGACTGAAAAACAGTGTAATAATCAATAAAAAGTCCTGTTGTGTATATACAATACCCTTACTTGCGTTCTAAGTGAGCATGAGGATCATTCATAGATTGAAGCCATAAGGGAAGATTGAAATTATAGAAATGTTCTGGCTGTAGCAATATCCTCAGTTGATTTCAGATGAACCAGAGATATTTCCCTACCTCCACCAGAAAACATTTTAGACTCCCATTCCACCCTGTTGTAACTAATTTTGATTTTTAAACTTGGTGGTGGTGAATCTTAGTGTGAATGCTAATGAAGCATCGTATTGTCCAACTTGTTTGGAAGCAGAGCATCTCGCACATCACGTGTGCTAAATGCAGTCACTGAGATGAAAGAACCATTTTGGCGGTGATGTTTTTGTTGTTTTTTTTTTTAGAAGGAGCAACTGTACAAACCAATCGCTTTTCCCCTTAATCTTTATTTTTTAAATTGAACTTAGAAGATTAGGCTGACCAAGGCAGGTGAGGATATAATTAACTGTATTTAATTTTAAATGCTTGTTTTGATTTTATTTTGATTGTCTATATAGTGAAAATACTTTGTCTAGGGAAATTACAGACAATGCAAAAATTGAGCTTAGTGGCAATTCCCAGTCACTGAGTCTGGTCTCTCTCATTTCAGGTCAAAAAGCAGGTGGGTTAGTATCACTCATTTTTTTCATTTTCATTATAGCTCTTGTTTCCCAGTGTTCTATGTCATGTTTTAAAATCAGTCACTGGAAGCAATGTGCCCTAATTTCTTCAAGCCTTGCCGAAGCCTTGAGACTGAACTTATGTTTTCTTTGCATGGAATTGAACTTGATACAACAGCACGAGACAACAGGCTCTCTAGGCACATTTTTCTTACAAGATCTCACCAGAGACCTGGTAAGGAATTACTGGGGCAACTCTATCCTGCATGCAAAAGAGAGCAAGGATACATAATTACCTTCAGCTGCTAGTCATGTACACCCCTCCACCTTCCTTTTGTTTAGGCTCCCTACCCTGCCCTGGATACTTCCAGCACATCACACCAAGCAGCTGTGCTGGGCTGCTCCAGCGGCTGGTAGCTGGAGAGCAGCAGGGTGTGGAGTGCTGATGGCTGAGCTGTAAATCGTGGCTGGTCCTGTGCATCTCGGGGATGAAGGATGAATTTTAAACCAGGGTTTGTATCCAGTTGTTTTCTTTCTCCTGGACAGCGATTTTTAATATCCCTTGTAATTTTCCTTTCACCATAATAGAAATTCTCTGTTAGTTTCCTCAGAATTTGCTTTTAGAATTTATGCTTATGGAGTGTTGTTAAATGTGTAAAGTAGTACATGACAAAGCTTTCTGTTACTTCCACTGCATGCCATCACCAGCCTTTTAATAGGTAATATAAACCATTTTCATTTGAGTGGTTTTTGTTTGTTTGAGAAGAAAATTTATTGCATCTCCCTAAAAAGGTTAGGAAATTAGGGTTACTGTATCCATTTTTTGAAAAATTTTTAGCTTGAAGGATAAAAGATTTATCTGATGTAGAGATACTTTAATGCAGCTAAGCAGACTTTTGAAGTGTGATAGACATTTAAACTGAGATTTTAAAATTGTTTACCATTGTGAAAAGCTTCTCTGATGGAATCATGGAAATGTGGGGCAGGGGGAATCCTTTTTCGTTCATATAATATCCCTAGACTGAGTTATTGACATGTATCTTATAAGAAATAATTGAATTTGTCACTGTAGAGAGAAAACATGCAATAGAGCAGCCTCTCGGAAGAACAGGAATCAAAGAAGCAGTTGGTTTGAAGCATTGGAGTCTTTGTGCTCAGGGACATAAATGCTGACTTATGCTTTGTTCAGGTTAGGCTGCATGGCTTCTTCTTAGCCAGTCAGCTTGATGGGAGGGAGGATGTGTGCAGGCCAGGGAAGAGTCTCTTTTTCCTCTAAAATTCCTTAAACCCAAACTTCTTTCCCATGTGGACATCCCTTACTCTCCCTGTTCATGGCTGAGTTTTTTGTTTATACAAACAGGGTTCATCCCCATTCACAGGCCTAAAAACAATTTCTCTTAGGCCTTTAAACAAGTGACGTTTTCAAAGAACTGCTCCCTCGTAGGACCTGTGTCAAAGGTCTTTGCAGGGACAGCCAGCAGCGCATGCACTTCTGAATGAGAGTGGAGCTTCTGGGCTGGCTGGTCTCTGGGCTCCTGCCAGGCACACCCTGAGAGGGGAGGTTTGGACAGGAGGGACTGGGGAGGAGCAGAAATCCCATGGATATTCTGCCCTGTTCGCAGCACTGGCTGCTCCACTGCAGTGCACCAGCTGCTGTGTGCCACACCACTTACTGATATCTCTCTCTGGAGACAGATGTGTTCAAACCCCAGGAGACAAAGAATATTTCTGGGCATATTCCACTCCTTCCCTTTTTTGTTTGCTTCACACTGTGAGCGTGAAGCACTTTTGATGGAATTCTGCTGGAAGGAACCCAAACATATCACACAGGACAAGCTTTTGAAGAGATGAGAGCTTTCCTAATGTGTTTGGTAGTCAGGGGTAGTTTAAGGGAGTGACAGTTCCCTTTGATGTCCTGGGCTCCAGATGTTTAAGGACAGTGTTGCAGAAAAAGAATAAAAGGCTGGAAATGTACTACTTCATTCTGAAATCCTAAACTGTGTAAAGAAAACCTTGAACCTATAAGCCTTAGGAAAGATAAATGTTCACGCCTCAGGAGAGAGATTATGAGTTGTTGAAAAGAACCTGAAAAATCATCTAATTCTGTGGTTTGGTGTTTTGATCTGCATATCATAGAATGTTTTTGGTTGCAAAGATTCTTAAAGATCACCTAGTTCCACCCCCTGCTGTGAGCATATACACCTACAGATTAATCAGAGCTCCATCCAGCCTGGCCTTGAACACTTCCAGGGATGGAGCATCCACCACTTTTCTGGGCAACCTGTTCCAGTGCCTCATCACTCCCACAGTGAAGAATTCCTTCCTAATTGCTGATCTAAACCTACTCTCTTTCTGTTGAAATCCATTACCCCTTGTTCTGTGCCTCCATGGTCTTCTAAAAAGCCCCTCTCTGGCTCTCTTGTATGCACTCTTTAGGTACTGTAAGGCTGCTCTAAAGTCTCAATGGAGTCCTCACTTCAGGCTGAACAATCCCAACTGTCTCCGCCTTTTCTCATAGGAGAGGTTCTCCAGTCGTCTGATCATCTTTGTGACCCTCGTTTGGACTTGCTCCAGCAGGTCGATGCCTTTCTTGAGTTAGGCATCCCAGAGCTGGACACAGTACTCAAGGTGAGGTCTCACAAGAGCAGAGTAGAGGGGGGGAATCATCTCTCTCAACCTGCTGACCACTTTTCTTTTGATGCAGCCCAGGATGCAGTTGGTTTTCTGGGCTGCAAGTGCATGTTACCAGGTCATGTTGAGTTTGACATGCATGTAATTTTACCTTTTGTCCTAATTGAAGCGCGTGTGGTCTTTGGGTTTCCAGGAGGGTTCCAATTAGAGACATTTTGAACTGATTAACAGTAGTTGGAAATACTTGGAAACTACATTTTTGCAATGATTTCTACAGAAGGCAAGATGTTTACTGTTATGGTCCCTCTCCATCTTCCCTGCCCTTTACAACTGGTGTTTTGAATGCTGAAAAGTTAATGCCTGACAGATAGCATTTCAAATCTAATTGTGTGCACTTCATTGCAACATTTTGTAATCCTTAGGAAGCATTTTAGCTGATAATTTCATGGTGCCTAATGTAGGAAAAAGTGAGTTGAACAGAAGTGATGATTTCATCTCAGGTCAGCCCATTTCAAGTCGTGTTGCCAGGAAAATAAATGCTATGGTTCCTGCTTTGATACTAAAACAGTAGCCATTTTCACATTGTCCATTTACATAACAGTATCTGATTTCTATCACTTTAGCTGCTAAGAGGAAGAACTCTAATTAAAGCATGATCTTTGAAGTAATTGATATTTTATTACTTTCTCTTTTTTTAAGAAGTCCTCATTTGTGTATGTTAAGATCATTAATACTATTGCCATTTCAGGAAAAGTGACCTGGTCTTTAATAGAGGGGCTGAGGAAGTGGCTTAAAATATTTCAGAAGAACCAGCAGCTTTTCCAGACCCCTCAGTCTGACAGTGCTGATAAATGTGTGCTCCCAGTAAAATGCTCTTTTTAACAGTGATAGCATAAGGCATGCAAGCCACAAAAGTCCCATTAAACTATCAAAATGAGTCTTACTACGACTCAGATAATGTTTGTGCTGCCTTGATGGCAGCATCAAAAATTCATCTTAGACCACCAATCAGTAGCTCTGTAAAAGAAATACAGGGTGACAAGGCCAGGTGAGTGTTGAAGATAGCCATCTTAGTCTCTGCTCTGTTTAGCATAGTCTCATTTCAGTGGTGTCCTACCAGTGTAATTCTGCGGTAGTGGAAAATCTGTCCACGAGCACATTTGGTTGTTCAAGCAGTTCTCTGCCTTTTCTTTCTTTACAATTGTACTATAACATTACTTGATGATGCTGCTAATTAGAGAGTTAATAGGCTCCCTTCATGGGCTGTATGAATTTTTCTGCCAGGTGAAAGGCCAGATCTTTGTAAGTGCAAGCAACATATGGGTATAGGTAGGATTTCCTTGCAGCCTGCCACAGCATTTCCCACAGATCATAGAATCACAGTGTGCTTTGGATTGTAGTGGATCTTCAAAGACCACCTAGCCCATTCACCTGCCATGTGCAGGGTCATCTTTCGCTAAATCAGATTGCTCAGAGCTCCGTCAAACCTGACTAAATATATCCAAGGATGTCTGATTCAAAGAGTCTCACAGGACAGAAGGAGATGGAAGGATACACTTGCCTGATGGACATCTTTGGGGTGGGCAGAAAAGAGAAAGGTAAATGTAAAAGGATGAACTGAAATCAAAACACCTCACAGCAGTGTAAGTGTTAGTTCATCAGGCTATGGGCTATTCTGAGGTGCCTCCCTATTGTTTTGATTTGTAATTTGATTTGGGAGAGTGTCTGTGTAAGAACTTTGTCCTGGTGCAGGAGCTGCCTTCATTCATTGTAATAGTACCCATGAGATGTAGCTGAGTCACCAACCTGTGTTATTTTTTCTAACGTACATCTGTATTTTATTTAATTACAAACTCCAGATCCTCCTGCTTTCTGTTACAGGCTTTTTATCTTACCCGGGTCATGTCAAAATCAATTTGTTGTTCTGTGGTGTACACATGAAATTAGTTTTAATTTGCTATGTGTTTCCAAGGGTGACTGACATTTAATATTTTGTTCTGAGGGTCTCATTAGCACTGTGTACCCATAATCTATTCTATGGGTGTAATGACAGAGGGTAAGTGAGCTATTGAACAGCATCCATCTGTCCACATAGCGAATGGCCAGAGGGAAATACAGGGGAAAAAGAAATGGATAATTGTCAGCATCTCTGTGTTTTGCAGCTTAGAAAAGTCAAATACAGTACTGTGAGTTTGCTGTGAGCCTCAAGGATTTTGGCCTTCCATGACCCAGAAGATGCTTCTCAGTAGTAATTTGTGCGTGCCAAGGGAAGGGCTACCACCTTCATTATGTGTATTTACATTGCACTGTACAGAGGTAACACCATTAGTAACTTTGCACATTGTGTTAAATTGAGAGAGTATTCACTTTGCTAAAACATCGTCAGATATGACTATATACTTATTATTTTTCAATGCTTCTTATTAATTTCTTTTATTAATAAGATGTAGTGAGTAAATTGCTTTTTATTTTTAGTGTCTGAAAATTACTTCATTGAGGTGTTTTGAAAGTCTATGCTTCTCAGTGTAGAGACTAATATTATCTGGTGATTTTTCCATGGAAGGAAACTATCTAATATTTTTATAAAAAATAGATTATTTTATTGTTTTTATCTGGGAAATTAATGTCTGTTCACTAGAAGAACAATGATTTCTATTAAATGCATGGATACAATGGATTAGAAAAAGCCTTTCATCGTGTCAACATAAGCATTTACTTTAAAATAAATCTGGTTTGTTTTCAATAATGGATATTTCACCTGTGGAGTACTCAGTACAATCAGCATAAATACTGAAAAAGAACTATGTACAGGAAAAGAAGCAAAGAGAAATGCAATTAAATGATTATGAGATAACAAAAACCTGTGTGAAAGTAGGTAAAGAGAATGATGACTTATTTATAAAGCAAAATATTACAAACCTCATTATCCTGGAGAACTCTTAAGGTTAATTATTTCAGGATATTTGCTTTTATCACGTTGTGGTGTAATTCACATGAATGGTCTGGGTGATTTTGGTTTTGCGTGTTTCTTTAGAGAAAAAACAAAGAACATGCAAGGTTTCTTTCCTCTGACCTTTCATTAGATTCCTTTTAATATCTGCTTTTCTTTTTATATTGTTCTTCATGTCTGTGTGATAAAATTCCCCTACCTCACTGATTATTGCTGAGGTGCCCATCGTGATGATGCAAGAGTAGGACAGATGGTAAGGGCAGAAGAAAGAGCAGATTGTACTGTTCGATTGCACAGTTATTTTTTATGCCAGGGCAAAGGACAAGCAGAATTGCTTACCAGAACAACTGCTCTTATCTAGACATTTCACAGTGCTTTTGAAGTTGCATCTGCTGCTTGTAGAGTGTGTTGTCACAGAGCCTTTGACTTTCATCAGTCCGTGTGACCTGCAGTAGTACATTTTCTCTTTTGCGGAAACGCTGCTCTGCACTGCAGAGAGGTTGCTTCGGTTTCCTTACATTTGATCCTGATACAACTTCATGCTTTTGTCGAGTGCATTTCCACGTCCCTTCTACAGAAAACTTTTAAAGTGCTTTTTGGTCTTTTTTCTTTTTTTAACACTGAATTCATGTAGAGTGTGAACTTAAAGAAATTTTAAAATTATATCAGAATTTATATTTAGATATATGTATTCCCTTACATACTCTATATAAAATATATTTAGAGATGTAGTAAATAACTAGTAATTGCTGCATACACTATTAACCCCCAAATCTTTTTATAATGTTACATTAATTACCCAGTGGTAGCAAGCCATTACTTGTACCCATATAAATCTTAAAACAAACAAACCCAAAAGATCTCCCCATATTTTTATCTGAAAATTTTTAGCAAGCACTGGAAAATGCACGAATTTGCCATAAATACATGCATCCCACTATTAAATTTCTCCAATATGCTTTTACTTTTTGCCTAATTTGTGTAGATATCAGTTTTACCTTATATACAAATAGAAGGTCAATATTTTTATAATACGTATATATATTATAACTTTATACTTTTAATAAATATGATTTAAATTGTTATAAACATATCACAACATCACTTCTTAATATAAAGATTATAAATTATAAGAGATTATTAAAAAGAGGGTGAGAGAACAATTAAAAGTATGTGTCTTGCTTTTAGGTTCAGGTACCTGTAACAGAAAAGTAAGGGCTTAAGTCTCTTTCTTATCTTGAGGAATAGGCTAGGCTTTTTGACTTTTCTTAGTTGCTAATCAGTCTCACTTAGCTTCTCTCATGCTCTGTATAAGAAAATTATATGGAGCTGAAAGGTTCAGTATTGTATTAGAATCATCTTTCTATGAGAGAAATCACATCACCATTTATCATGAAGGTGGTTTGATTGCATTTGGGACTTGGCTTTCTTTATATGCAGCTACCCCCTACTTATCTTAATGACAAATGAAAATAGAAAAGAAAAACAGTAAAAATATATTCTTGATATTCAAAAGTTAAAATATTTCTTTCCTTATTTATCTGTAGTAATTTTATTAGAATGTGTTGCCTCTCGAAGATGGGAAATGCCAGTGTTGATATCAGCTTATTTTCCTTTTAGTGTCTGTAATGGCTCTTCAAAATTATTCTCCCAAATGTCCTAATCATTTGGAAAAAACACATGAAGGGATGAGAGGTTTGTCTTCCAAGCTTGTTTTTCAAACAGATGAGTGAAATACGGTGTGTAGTATTGGAGCAACTGGACTTCCTGGCCTGAAGCAAGGCTGCTGACTGCATTTTGGCCTATCACAGCAATTACATCACTTCAGAGTTGTGTTAGGCTTGTCAAGCTTGTCTACACTATTTAAGCAGAAGACAAGAAGGACAGGAGAGAAAAATATGGGAATAGGGTTCAATTGCTGCATGAACAGAAAAAGAAAAACCCCAGAGAATTAAGACTCTTTAAGTTTAACTTGTTCAATATAGACAAAGAGGTTGAATATGTTGAGCATTGGCATCCTGACAGGTGTATGAGGCTGTTTTTGCAGCCACCTTCTTTGGACTCCAGAGGCAATTTGCTCTAACAATTTCAGTGGATCTTGCCACTTGCAAAATTGGTGGTGCAGGTGGATATAAGTCTGCAATGTGCTCTTGCATCCCAGAGAGCCAGCTGTATCCTGGGCTGCATCAAAAGGAGCATGGCCAGCATGTAAAGAGAGGGGATCCTCCCCCTCTACTCCACTCTGATCAGACCCCAGATGGAGTGCTGTGTCCAGCTCTGGGGCCACCAGCATAGGAAGGACATGGACCTGTTGGAGTGAGTCCAGGGGAGGGCCACTAAATTGATTAGAGGGGTGGAACACGCTTCCTATGAGGAAAGTCTGAGAGCATTGGGATTGTTCAGCCTGGAAAAGAGAAGGCTTTGGGGTGTCCTAATTGAAAATTTCCAGTACCTGGAGGGAGCCTACAAGAGAGCTGGGGAGAGACTAATTACAAGGGCATGAAATGACATAGAAAGGGGAATGGCTTCAAACTGAAAGAGGGTAGGTTTAGATAAGCTGTAAGACAGAACCTCTTTACTGCAAGGATGGTGAGGTATTGGAACAAGATGCCCAGAGAAGCTGTGGATACATCATCCCTGGAAGGGCTCAAGGGCAGGTTGGATGGATCTCTGAGCAGCCTGGTCTCATGGAAGGTTTCCCTGCCTAGATGCACGACCATTTCTTTGATCAAAGAATGCATACTACTAAAAGAAAGACATGGAGATACAGGCTTTTCAGCTTAAAGTATTTTTGTCATTTTTGATTTCAAGTTTTAAAAAGAAGTAAAGAAGACTTAGAATGTAGATTACTTTCTTGCCAGAAAAGAAATCCTGTTTCAGTTGAGCTGACATCTGTTGAAGTGGGTATTGGTCTTTTCTCATGGTTTATTAAGTAGATTTCAGTGGGAATTTATACAATTATAAACTATATTCTTATAGTCATGTAACAGCAAGTGTTTTGACTCTACAGTTCAGCAGAGTTAAAAGAAAATATTAAATGTCATAGAGTCTATTACAGTAACTATCTAATGTGACTATGCATACAGATATCTTGTTTACATTTTCGTTCAGAAGGACAATGGTAGGAGTAGGGTGGTTGACAGAAACAACCTGTGACCTTTCAATGCCTGTTGGACTACTGAGAGTTTTAGTTTAGTTCAGTAGTGCTTCATTCGAGCAAATCTCCTCATCTGCTTGTTGCAAAGCCATCTTGTTGCATGCAAAGTAGACATATGTGGTGAAACTAAACTGCGAAAAAGTGCAGTTTAGAAGACAAAATTATAAGTACTTTGGAGGTTCTGTGTATTTCATGTGTTTTAATTCACTGTAAACCTCTTTCTCAAAACATTTCACTTGTGACTTTGGATCTTTCCACTGAGTGATGAGGCAGAAAACATTTGCAGCTGCTTTCTTTAATTTTTGCTTTAAGTAAGTCCAATATCATGTGCAGCACATTTCCAGAATTTCTAGGTGGTTATCACCATGTGAAATAGAGATTAAAAACCAAAACAAGCAAAAGAAAAATCCAAAGCAAACGTGTTAGTATTAATCTAGGCTTACTTTCCTTTGGTTTGTGAGGGGTTTTTAAATAATGCCCCACAATATTTTCTTTTATGCCAATGCAGCAGGAATGAGGATTAGCTTTTTTGCTGTCTCCAACTCTTCTAGTCTTTGTTGAAGCACTCTCAGAATTGATTTTGATATGAAAAACGAAAGGGCTGTTATGTAATTTTTTTATTGATGAATTAATTTCATGTTAACATTAAGAATGGCCCATTGTGAAGCCTTTCTCTTTGGAAATATTCTTACACTGGAACTATAAAAATCTTTAAGATTCTTAGTCTTTATTTCTAGGGCTTCAGTGTAGTGCTTTCTGGAAACCAAGAAAAAAATGAGGCAATTTGAAATCTTAAATTGTCTCTTTTTCCCTTTATTCATTGTCATTGGCTTGAAGTTTTAGATTTATTTCATCTGGAAACCAGTTATGGGAGCAATTGTTTCAAGCCTTGTTTTAAGAGAAATAAAAACTATAATCAGACTTGAAGCATCTATATCTACTTGGAAACAGAAAGCCCTCTTAGGTAAGTTTTGATATATGCAGGATTAAAGACTATAAAACTCCTTATTGGAGTTTTGGTATCATATGTGTAGGATTTGAAATCTTAGCTGCCATGTTTTGTGGCCTGTTTATCAGCATTTCCTAAGGATGTGTTATTGGGATTCAGCTCCACACTGGGCTTATTTTCAGGCTCCAGATTTAAAATGCAAAAAGGTAAATCCTGCAGTGTTCAAACACGTTAAATGTAAATAAAAGGACTTGACAAGGCAGATAAAATTCAGCAAATCACTTGCTCCTCTGATTGGGCTGTGATTTGGCTTTATATGGAAAAAAATGCTATGTATTTAGGGAAGAAAGATGGCAAAATAGTTAAAGTAGGAGCTGTGGCAACATTTTTATTTTTTCTGTTTTCTAATGAGAAGGTTAGTGAGTAAGTTGGAGAGTGAATATGGAGTATAAACTCAGTGCTTTTTACTTTTCAAAAATTTAGTTGGAGTAATGTGTATCTTGCCATTGAGGACTGTCTGGAATACACATCTGTGGTAAACATTGTCTCAGTGTTATCTTATTTATGTTAGTTACCAAAGACAAAATTCTCTGTCAGGTGTCTTTGCAGAATAACTGTGAGCACGGGCAGAGAGAATATATGTGCTTCTGCTTGTCAGTTCTGACCTTTCTGAAATTTTAAGGCTGATGGAAGTTCAGAAAAAGCATTTATATGAACTAATTAGATGACATTTATATGAACTAAAGGTGACATTTCGATATGACATGATAAATGATGATATTTCTGAAGCCTCCTTAATTTATGTTGCAAACCTGTTAGTATTTTCATTTTTGTCTCTATAGGCAGTGTGAGAAGATCCTGAAATAGGTTCCAGTTTGTGTTAGGTTGCTATATATATTTATTCAGTGGGATCCTGCAGAATTTACATTGGTCTGACATTAGGCAGAGCAAATTTCAGTCTCAAAAAGATCCCAGGCAGGACTCCAGACCCTTCCCTTTAAACGCTTGAGATGATGTAAACTTACTGACTTCCTTGAAGTTGATATGAATTTATATTCCATTTTTTTGCCTTCTGAGTGAAGATTATTTTTTAACACGTTAGAGTATATGTCATATCTAGCTGTTAGGTGTTAAGTACATAGTATATACTGCAGGGCCTTTCATGTTAACTCAGTGTAGCCAGTAGTGGGTGTGACAATGAGATGTTATTCATAATGAGATGTTAGTGATATAAAGAGATCAAAAACTAAACTGCACCGACTAACCATGTGATTCATTTGCTCTGGTGTGGCAGCAGTGGAAATGGGGGCTGGTGTGACATCTTGGAGTTTCTCATTTGCTGTTTCTTAACCAGCACCCTCTTCACCCCACTGGCTCACTGGCTTTGCTAAAAGTTGGATTGAACAGGAAACACAGTTTGGCTAAGTTTTATTAGAGTGCACTTTCTAGCGAATAGAAATAAAACTGAAGTGAGTGAAAGTGGGGAAAAAGAGGAAGGGACAAAATATGTGCAACTCATACCATAAGGGAAGATCACCTATCATTCTCAAGCAGTTTATTCTGTTTTGGAAAGACAATGTCCATATTAAACATGACAGATGATGACAACTGATTTATACTGCAGCTTGTATGGTATCTTACATCCTATGTGTGTACTTTTGAGAAGAGATATGAAATATATGAATTCTCTGCTTTGGTTCATCTAAAGTTCAAAAAGATCGAAAGAGCTGTCATTTCAAAGAAATACTTCTTCGGTCAAGAGAAGTGCTGAGAGCACAGTGTATATCCTATCAAAAGGGCAATCTCACATGCTATTGTCTGTGTATCTCAAGTGTTTTCAAATAAATAATTGACTTTGCAGCCATTCCTCAAACTCAGCTCTTCTGATCTTGTCTGGTTTTCCTGTTATGCAACCAAATCAGAGCCCTGGGGGGTCTCAGAGGGGCTTGTGACAGCCCAGGGGTAATTGATCAGGTGCCTTCTTTAGGAGTTTGGGGAAGTATGTAAATGGCAAAACAACATCAAGGTGGAGAATGATGCTTTTGAGTCTTACTTGTTTTTACAGCTTCAGGTTTTTCCCAGCTCTAACAAAATGGGAAATTGGTCCTAGGGACCATTTTGAATAGCAATGATTTTTGCATAATTCTCTTTTGCTGACTTTGCTGAGGATACTGTTGAGAAATTCTTCCTATTTTGGAGTGGTCTCATCACTAATAGGAATTTGCATATTGTCAGAGATACATACCCTTGAAGTACAGTTACACATGAAGAAATATAAGAGCAGCAGTAAGAGCTTGAAATGTAGCCATCACGACATGGAAAGTCAGAGATAAGTGTGAAGAATAGAGTTAGTAAATTCTTTACCCATAGAGAAATGTCTAAATAATGAGGTATTTTCAAACTAAGCCTTCAGTTTCTATTAAATATGAGAATTCCATTGTCTGTCTGGTTTTAAGGAATTCTTTTCTGTCACCCCTTGATCAGGGCCTGCTGTCCCCACATCCTCCTGCTAGCAAACTGAAGCTTGACACTATTCAGATTGGTTTGAGTTTCTGTTTTTGCCTTACAGAGAGTTTCTATCCTATTATCCACTGTTGGCACTGTGAGCAAATAACCAGTCAAGACTGCAAAGACAATAAGAAAAAAGGCTTAGCTGTTCTCCAAAACTTTATCTAATTGAAATGATACATGGCACAACTTAAATTTCACTAACATAGCTGCAATCAAAGATTTTTTGCTAAGCATGGCCGACACACAAATGTTTTATTTTGTTTGTCAGAAATGCATGTCTTGCTCCAACAAATGGCTCAAAGGATTTTGCCAGCATGTAGCCATGTGACTAAATGTTGTTCTCTGTTTATTACCTAAGCGATTCTTAGTGCCTTTTTTGTTTTGTTTTGTTTTCAATCTACTTTCAGCTTATGTAGTCTTGCCAACACAGAAGGTGCCAGCAACTCTGAATGCCCAAATTTTAATTTAGTTCAAGTGCAAAATAGCTGTTAATAATGACTTTTGGATTTGAGAAGTTAGCAGGTTGTTTTAATGATCCATGCTAATTTACTGAGTTTGCAAATGAATGGGTTTCATTTTGCAAAACCTTAAAGAAGGCAGTAAAGTTAATTGTAAGCATGCTAGATTTTCACGTAAACCTTTTTTTTTTTTTTTAAATGCGCCAGAAATTGGAAATAGGTTTGGTATTTTCTGCCTATCACCCATCTCCATGTTACTGCAGAGCTGTTTGCGCAGCTATGTGCTGAAACAGATTGGAAAAGTGATTCATCTTCTTTTCATGTGAGAGGTAGAAAAAGGAGGAAAGGAAATTACCAAGAAATTGTCTAATGTTTTATATACCAAAGTTCAAATTTTTCTGTAGGCATCCAGAGAGATTGCTTGCTGGTTATAACCTCCATTTGACAAAAGTGATATAAGTGACAAGATTTAAAGCATCATTCAGAACCATTTTCCAATTAGGTCTAGAACTGAGTATGTGAACTTGAAAACTGGTTAAATGCTATGAATGTGTTTCTCCTGAAATGAAGACATTACCTTCATTGTGAGTAACTCTGCTGCAGCCATTTAATACTAAAGCTGTTAGTAAACCAAAACTGACAGAAAACTGTTTTCAGACATGAAACAGTACCAGCAAAAGTAAAAGTGAAATAAACCCTTTGAAGCTTTTTAATGCTCTTAAAAAATGTTAATACCTTATGTATGACCAATAATCACTTTCTTTTATAAGGAGAAAAAAAATCTCTCATAAAATAGAGATTTCTCTAAGTTCAGTATCTCAGGCTGTATTTTCACAGTCATTAGTAATTGATCTGTGCTCTGCAGGATTACCCATAAATACAAATCTGCACCAAGAATAGGCAAGACTCATTTGTTAATTTCTGTTCAAATTTTTCAACCTATGTTACAAGCAGTTTCCACTGTCTTTATCATTCTGTACATCAGAACAGTACAGTCAACATGTAGGAGAAAAGAAAATCCCATGGAAGTGAAAGCAGGAGGTTAAACATACTCGCCTAAGGCATTTCTAGCCCACAAATGAGCATCCTCACAATGTGCGGAGTGAGATGCTTAGCAGAAGTCGACATCAAACAGGGAGCTCTGAGAGTGCTGTGTGAACTGTAAGAGAGAAAAACAGTCAGTGGCTGCTGCAGTGGAGCACAGGCTGGGTATGAAGGCAAACTCTCTCAGTGCTTGCCCATGGATTTCTCAGGTTCGTGTCAATAGTTTGCCATGATCTGTTGTATATATTTGCCTGTTGATCCCACTTCAAAAACTATTACTTTTCCCTCCAAAGTTCAATTGATACTGATACTCTCTGAAAAATTGAGAAGCTGCTACCTGTAGTCATGTTCTCCATCCTGGAGAGCTGGAATAGGAGACCAAATGGTGCACTCTGTAAGCATCTGTAACGGGGCAGGCATTTCAGCTCTGTAAAATTTGTAGAAAGTGGAGACAGTGTTTTTCCAACATGCTTCTTGATATGCACAGTGCTGTGGAACAAAAGGGATTCAATATGAGGCATTCAGGCACGGGGGGAATAAATTTTTTTTCTGCAATATTTGAAGTGGATCAAAAACCTGATGCAAGGAATTAAAAATCAATTAATGTATATAAAATCAATCCCAGCAATGGTATCAACTAATACAACCAAGTGATCAATAACACTATGTCAATTTTCAGTTGATACTAGTAACTCTTTACTAGTATCTTTTAAGTGCTAGTATCTTTTAAATGCAAAAAAAAATCAGTCTATTGATATCAGGAGCGGACTTGCTTATGTCCAAACAAAATTTCTCACATACATTTCTTGTGTTCTTGAAGTCTGTTAGTTTTAAATTAATTAGAAATACCAGTGTTTGGATGTGGTTTTTTTTCCGGAACTGGTGTTGGAGATAAATATGAACAACCAACAGTTTTTAGCACAGGATTTGCCTTGCTGCTTATACTAGATATATACTAGATATGGTTGGGAAGAGTTGTTTTTATTTCTTATAAGAGATTTAATTGCATGCAATGGATGACTTGGACTGAAACAGGAAGAGAAATGTGAGAAGACTCTCAAAAAAAATTGTCAGCTAGGTGGTTGGCTTGTTCACAGCTTTCTACTGTTACATGATTCCTCAGCATGTTCTTTTCTCAGACCAACTCATCTGATTTTTATAACTTTCTTTGGAAGAAGGCTCCTCAGGCATTTTTATGACACCTAGTAGTTCTTTCTGATCCACTTCAGTGTTTTGCTTTTATCGAAGAGCCTTTCCTTGGCAAGATATACTAATTCCTGTATCTCAATTTTTCTGTGAATAGATGAGAACTCTTGCAAATTTAAATATCATGTCAAGATTTATCATTTTATCATCTGAGGAAGCAGATATATTCCCTATAACTCAGATTAAATCCTCTTGCCTTTATTATTAATTTTCCAGGGAAGGTTGGGTTTTTGTTTTTTCTTCTTCTTCATTGTTGTTTTTTTTTTTTCAACAGACCTGTGAAAGCAAGTAGTATATCTAGTTCTCTATTCAAGTGTTATAAAACATTAGTAATCTGTATATATCCCTGAATAAATCTATTAATTCTTGGACTTGCTTTGCTATTTCCTGTGCTGCTATCAATGCTAAGTCCCAGGGCTTTTCTCTACAGGCTGTCACAACTTAGTGTGCCTCATCACCAGGTTCGTGCTCTTCTTATCACACTTTATAAGTGGCTTATGCTGAAGTAAATAACTCTAGCCTATACACTGAAAAAGTAAATTGATCAGAGGTAATGCGTTAGCTCATCTCTCTCTCCATGGCACTGTTAGGGCAAATTTTTGAAATATGTCCAAATCCTAAGTGTCCCTTCTACTCCCTACTTGAAGGCGAAGGAAGGCTAAGCTCTGCCCTTGTTCTATTAGGAACAATGGTGGTGGATCTTCATGACCTGACTGGGTTGCAGCCACTTCTTGGCTTTTTCAGGGCACCTGGCAGTGAAAACTCCCTGGGGATGAAAGCAACATGTTGGGTTTTCCCTTGGATTGAGATCGCTGTTTGCAAACTCTCTCTAGCACTTTTATGACGTTTACTCGCCTCTGCTTCCACCTTTGCTTTCTTTCAAAATCCCTGTGAAAAGTCCCGTTCAAATTACAAAAGTTAAAAGTATAAATAATAAAATAGGCTTTGACAGAAGAATTTCTAACACACCTTTCTAAAACATGTTGAACTCCCAAACTACTCTGGCACTGATGCAGCAGTTCAGATGCTCGTTGTTGCTGAAAAAAAGATCATCAAAAGGGCTATCAAGAAGTTGCTAAAGGAGAGAAATGGTTCAGAGAACTGAGATCTAGGGGAAAGAAGGAAAAGGAACTGAGAACATCTCAGTAACAGGGAAAGACAGAGGGGAAGGACATGAAAATGAAAAAAAATTATTTAGAGGCTGGAGGGTGCTAGCTGAATCTACAAAAAACATAATGCTGCAGATCAAGAGAAAATAACAGATTGAAATTTTATTTACAGAGGTGAAAGGGAAAGTAAGTCAAAGAATGAAAGAGGGATTAAAGAACACATAGACTTCATTATTGCAGGTATTTTTATACATTATAATCTAATTTCTCCTTTTCAAATGTGGCCTGGAATTTGTTATAGTCAGGTTCAGACAAAAAGCTCCTGGCTTGTGTCTTTAAAGTGTTCTTTGAATATTATATCCTACTTAATTCTGTGCGGGGAAAAAGGAGTATTATTGCTACCTTGCCTTACAACAGTGGGCCAGGCAGCAACTGGGTTAGTTATGGGTTTGCTGTGAGCATCATCATGGGAGAAACTCAGTTGATCAAGTGTGCTGAAACACATAACCAGAGGGAAGAAAAAGCAGAGAGTTGCACAGAGAAGTTGTTGGCTCTGACATTAAATTACGTCAATTACAATGCATGTAGAAGTAACCTATGTCTTGCATTGATTCTTGTGCACAAATTAGTGTGTATTTTCTTCCCCTCCCATGCACTTTACAGTACTCCTTTAGTTTATAAAGCTACTGGACTACTTCAGCTGTCTCTTTAGAAAACTATGTTCTTTTCCATTTACTTATGTTTTTTATGACTTCTTATCCTACTTTAGGAAAAAAATAAACAACCAAAAAAGCCAAACTGACCCAAAACGCCAAACCTACAGGAACAAAAAACCTCACTCAAAATTCTATTTAAAAAACCCAACCCTGTCATGGAGTAAAGTGCTCTGCATTCTAGACCGTCATAATTCTTGAGCCTGGCTAGTAACACTATTCTTTCATCCTATCTTGTCAGAGCTGGAGTAAGATTTGGTAAATACATAGAGGTAGTCTTTAAGCTGCCAGTATTTAATGATGATCCCAGGGTTGCTTGGAACAAGAAAGATTCCAAAGAAATTTTCATCCTTTGTAGAAAAATACTTTTAAATTATTCCTGTATAGTACTTTTTATTAGATTAAGTATACAATCAGAAAATTTTTGAGATCCAAAACTTTGAGTGCTTTGAAGTCACAATTCAAAGGGAAAGTTATCTGATTGTTGTAGAAATGAGTAGTAAAATATTGATGGAAATGCTGGTTCAAGGACAGTGCATGAGTTAGGGACTGTCTGTTCATCTGAGCTCCATATATATTTCTGGGAACTTGTAACAAGACAAATTCCCCAAGGCGAGGTTCTTTTATTGTTAATGAACTTCGAGTAAGGTTACACAAACTGCTTGTTTTGGATCTATGAACTGTAGAATCCAGTTGCAGTTCCCTAGAAAGAATAAATGCTTTTATTAGGTTTTGAAAAATCTTATAAAGTATGCAAAAGCTGAAGACAGTAGAGTTTAAGAAGTCTCTTTTTAAATATACACATTTATAGGTGTTATTTCTGATGGCTGAGCAAAAATTTGTCTAGAATTTTCAAAATATGTTTTGAATTTGTCCATTTCAGTACTCATTTATTACTTGCTTGTGAACCCAATACCAATATTGTGCACAGTATAGATCCCCAGGCTCAAGTGAAAAAAATCAAAACAACAGCCTGTTAATTTTGTACGTTAAAACACTGAGCGTTCACAATGTCCCAGAATTTAGCTGTGGTAATAAGCAAGTTAGGTTTACATTATTGCAAAAATATGTAACTAGTTGGCAAGATTAAAAATAAACCCAAAAACCAAAACCAGGCAACAAAATAAACATGTATTTTATTTGCTAATATATGTTTAGGTACAAAAATGTTGTCCATCACTAGTTATCCATTAATTTTCATCTCTTATTTCAAACACTCTTGTAAATCTTTTGATCAGGATACAGCTCTGCAGGGATTGCCAGCTATCCTGTCCCTTCAGATGGTCCGTCTACTTGTTTCCTTCTTGGATGGCAATCACAGAGTACAAATGGCAACTTCTTGAAAGATATTTTCTGACATCTGGCTTTTGATGGGCTCCTTAGGCAGCTGGGCTTGACACGCTGGAAGAACTTCTGAGCTATTCTCATAATGAAGTGACTTCTTGGCCTTTTAAATGTGTTCTCTCCAAGTGCCCTTTGGATGTGACATGATCTGCATGTTATATATTGCCAGAGAGCACGAAGATGCAGGTTGTTATACAGCTGGAAGCTGCAAATGGACAGTGTAAATTGAATATGCTGCATAGCCAGAAGGCAGGTGGACAGTTGGGTAGGCAGTTGTGGCTGCTGTGTTTCACATCAGCGTGTGAAAACCTCAATCACACAAGTTGTAGCAAATCGTTTAGCAAATTATTGGAATAACATGGCTCAAAGTAGAGGCAAAGGAAGAGAAGGCTAAGACACTGACTTTAAATTGGAAATGAGTATTTGCTTTATGCATGAATTTTGTCTGTATGTTAATTTTTTTTTTTTTTTGGTATGTGTTCTTGGCCTGTGCTGTATTACAGGAGGATGACTAGGGGTGCTATATAGCCTGGTGGGACTTCAGGCAACCTAAATTTTTTTATTTTTCTTTTTCTTTTTGGTACAGAGTTTCAGCTTCAATTAATGTCATGCTTACTATTCAAGACTGCAAAACATGTAGCAGGCAAGTATTAAATCACAGGTCACAGAATATTCTGAGTTCAAAGGGACTTACAAGGATCATCCTGTCCTATTCTTAAATTAATTGTCCAAATGGGGATTGAGCCCTCAAATTCTGTTTTTTTAGCACCGGGCTCTAACCAACTGAGCAGATCTCAGGGGCTATGTTAACATTGGTAAGAGGGAACCTAAAAATAGAAAGAATCTCTTTTTGTCAAAGTAAATTGTTGTTGCCTAACCACAAGTGGACTTGACAGTTACTTGTAAATAATTCCTTTCTGTTTTTTGTCACTGATCATTGTCTAAGATAATCAAGATTGTTGTCTTGATAAATATTTGACAGGGAAAAAAAAAGAGAAAAACAAATGATAAAACTTGAAGAAGTTTAGCTATCATATTTAAAACAAAAAATTGAAAAAAAATAGGGATAAAAGCCAAGCCACATCTCACTTGAGCAACTATTTTCTTAAGATACTTTTGCTTTTGTTTTTTTCAAAATGCAACATTTTTCTGCATAAATCAAACCTGATTATAGCTAAAACCTGGAAAAATCAAAAAATCATCTCACTTTCAATAAGCATATAAAACTGGAATACTTTTAATATCTGTTTGAGCTCTATTTCAAGATATAACCTGAACTGAAACGACTGCATATGGCTGGATTCTCTGAATTCCTTTAGCAATGAAAAGAGCTTTAAGTAATCTTCCAAACATTAACGGTACAATGATGTTAGTATGCCTTCTTGTAAAAAAGAATTGTTTTTTATTGATGCAAGTGAAAAAGATGAAATCCAAGAATAAATTAGGAGGAGTGAGACCATTTTCTAATTGTCCTTTTTCCTTTTCTTGGTATAATGGTATAGGCATTTAAAGGTATGCCTACCTGAAGCAGGAGTTTGCTATTTTTCATATTTCTGAATGAGTGAATTTCTGTGTAATGACAAATAAGGTTTTTCATTGTTAAAATACTTAAAATATTTCAGTTGGATATTTCTTTGGTCACATAGATAAAACAATCTTCAGAATCAGTTGAGACATTACATAGAGATTAAATTTCTTTCCTTTTTCGTTTTGATTTATTACTTTACTTGTTTCTGTATTTTATTCTTGATGTTATATATTTGCTTAAAAGGGGTTTTTCAGACTTTTTTTGTTTTTTACTTTTATCTTTAAAGATTCAGAATTCTCAAGTAGCTGATCTTCTCATCCTGTGTCTGGTAAATTAAACTTAGTGGATACAATTAATCTGGACATAAGAAACTTTAGTGGTTCCCTGACAGAAGAAAAATTTAATTTCCTTGCAGTGAATGAGTTACAGTTCAACATACTTTCAGATACGAGTTTCAGGGCAATGTTCTGGAATATGCCACTGCAAAATATGTAGCAATCTTGCATCTTCTTAATTCTTTTAGGAGAATTCAGCAAAGTAGTTTCTGAAACTAAGAAACAGAGGTGGATTGAAGAGTGTGCAGATCATGCACTGTAAGCTAGGGTAAAATGTTGCTATGTTGAAGAAAGGCAAAGAAAGGGAAATAAAGGAAGGTGTAGCTGGAAATTTCTCTGTGAGACTTTGTTTTGGAGCACATGTGTGGAGCACATGTTCCTCTGTTTACTCTGGAGCTAATCCTGGCTCGAGACTCTCTGGTCTGTGAGGAGCTCACCAGAACTGCTGTGCTGTACAAATGGGTTGGCATTAAGGCTTGCAGCGTGCCATGGACTGTTTGCACATCAAATTGCTGGAGAGAGTATCATGAGTTTACCAAGATGTTTGAATGCTAGACAGTTGTAAAAAGATAAGCTGCTTTTAAGTGAAAGTAATTGTCAATGTCATGTCCACTGTAAAATTCCATTGTCTGCATGAGAGCAAATCTCTGTCTCAACTAACTTTGCTTTGAAATTCACTTCACTTATATTGGCAAGTAAAGAACCAGCAGCTACTCTCCCTCTGCCTGAAAAAAGATAATTCAACCTGGGAGCTTGCATTGCTGGACCCTTACTATTACGCATCATGGGTTTCCTTACACTGCTTCCTTCTCTTTCAGAGTGGTAGGTGGCACTTTTAAATGTGTGGCATTTTTACATCTAATTCATATATAACACACTTTTCATAATTTCATACTGCTTTTTGCATTTACAGTCTTATTAAAATGTTCCCAGATGTTCCTTTTCTTTGCTGGGCTGAGAAAGAGCTATTTTCATACTGTGTAACCATTTAAATAACAGGACCTTGAAAAGTTGATTTGTTTGAAGTTACATGGTAAGGAAAAAGAATTTTGTAGATGAAGTTTATTTGCTTGCTGCAAGGTATAAAGGCTGTCCTTGAAAATTAATCGCTATTAAAGAACCACCCTGTGATTTGAACTGATATTGCCATTAAATTAGCTCCTCATAAGAAAACTGTACTACTTAAAGGAATAGATGACACCAGAAGCAGTTTTCAGCTGTGCTTTGCCAAACATTCTTCCAGAATAGTACCAATATCAATCAATTTGGAACGCTTGCTTCTCTTGTTGCATTGTTTTTGCTTCATGGGTGTTGACACTGGATTTCTTTAATTGACTTAATGTAGAACAAGATTATGTCCTTATTCCTGGACTGTAAAAAAGGATATACAGACAATTTCCTTTTCTCTTAAACAAAAAAAGAAGGAATATAATAACATTTGGAGTTGAAGCAACTGCCATTCCTGTCTGTAAGCAATGTATCTGCTTGGCTAGCAGCGCTGTTTCAAAAACGTAGGAGAGCATGAAGTACTGCCTTTGTGCCTGTTGAAGCTAAGCTATGCTTTACCAGGCTTCACAGAGGGGAGGAAGGTGTCTGCAAGTAACAGACCTTGTGCTTGCTGAAAGAAATGTGGTGTGAGTGGTGCCCCCAGCGTGATATTGCAGCTTCTTGCTCTCAGAATAATCTGTTGAATGCAAGGACACTCTATTTCCTGTGGATAAGGGTGGTTAAGGGATGCATTCTATTTGGAACAGAGATGCAGAGTAACACCTTGCTCTCCTCCCTGCTTTGGGGCTCATTTCAACAACATGCCATCCCTGGTAGAGTTCTTGTCAAAAGCAAAGTTTGGTTAGGAATCCTGAAGCCAACTGATTTCTCCATTGATACATGTTTACAAAGATGGGTGGTGTTATGATTTTCTATCTAACATTACCTTTTACATAGTTATATACATCAGACTCATTTCCTCATTACAAGTCTTCATACTTAGATTTTTGTACATAAATGCTGCTAATCAAACTATAGCTAAACAAATCAGGTAGAAATACAGGAATAAATGAGTGAGTTTAGTTACTTTGGCAACTTAGAAATTTAGTTTAGCAATCAATCAAGACCATTTTCAGATAGCTGGGAAGACAGGGATATTTTCTGGCTTGAAAAGTCTTCAGACCTTGAGTATATAACTGCTTTATAAGAAGGAAAGGGATAGATTTTTATTCACACTCTTGATTTGGTTTTTGGTAGAATCCAACTTACCTATCTAGGTGTTGGATATTTTATCCGAATTAACCAGTGGGCTTTTTCCTATGATCCTGGGGAGAAGCTCCTGCAAAGAATGATTCACATCAGAATAAAATAATTAAGTTACAGGGTATCAACAGCCCTCTTCAGAGCATTTCTTATATCTCTGGGAAATTGAGTCATAGGGATATGGCTGAAGGAAAAAATTTGAGTGTTTTTTGGAATTGATGCAGTTATCATTTCTGTGTCATTGCAGTAGTGTTATTCCTTCTGAATGCAGTTAATTCAAAAGTTAGCTGTACTGACACATTTTTTTCAAGATAAAAAAAGGCACAATGAGCTCTTTTGGTTATTCTGCATAGGTACTTTGTACTACCAATGTAAGACTGAGTTCAGCCTTGAGGGTTTCACTCTGTCTTTGACATTTATCTTTTTGCTGCATTTAGAAAAATAGCTGAGCTTTCAGTCTCATTTTCTGTAATGTCAGCAAGATGCATAATTTCTGTAATTACATTGTTAGCTTGTAATAAATCAGGACCTTACTTGACTTATGAACCCAATGAAGATGATCGTAGAATTTTTATTTGTAAAGTCTTTATTAAGTAATTTAAAATCTTATCCCGGTGAGAGCCCTTTCTTCAGCTGGTGATGTGCTAATATTATGTTGCCTTCCAGAGGCAGAAAATATCATAAGATAATGCTGCAAAAGATCTTAATTGTCTCAATACATCCTGGTGTTCTTTAATGCCTCTAAATTAATTATGCAATTTAATATTGTTATTAAGTCTCTAATTGCATTACTTCAGCAGAAACATAAAGCTAATATGATTGTGTACCATAGGAATGGAAGTACCTGTGTTTTTAAGGATTGTTCCCCAACATTGCAATTATTCAGTAAATTTCTAGGTCAGAAAGTTCATACAACATTTTGCTGGTATGTTCCTGAATATGTAACTTAAAGTAAAAGGTCAAAAGCCACAATTACAGGACACTTCAGAGAAAGAGTATAAGAAGATAAGGCTATTGCCAATAGCTTAAGTGCCTTTAGAAGTGGAAAATATGTTAAATAAAACATATTTGTAGGAAAAACACTGCATCTCATAGTCCAGGGAAAGGCAATAATAAACAAAGCCAAGTGCAGCAGTCCCTGCCAATCTAGCCAGACTACTTTTCTTCTGGATTTTAGGTTTGGCTATTGGCTTACAGATAATTTAGTTTAGTTTTTACAGAATCTAGCTAAAACCTGAAAATTTTAGTATTGCTGGTAGGTAGCATTGGCTCACATCACTTTGGGATTGGTCTGGTATGGTTAACCTTTCCTTGAAAATGAAAATGGTTTTCCAGTATACTTCCACCTCTGCCTGTAACAGGAAGGAAAGCAGATAGGAGTCCTCTCCCCAGTTTCTAAAGCATCTAATTTTTCTGAAATATTTAAAAATCAAAGTCACCTCCAGTCATATTACCTATCAGAAAAACCCCATAATTTTCTATGCTCTCCAAAGTGTCACTGTGAAAACTGTATATACAGGAAAAAACAGAATCATTATGCTTTAGGGAATATCACTTCTACTGTGAACATAAAGAAACAACACTACCTCTTTGATTAAATTGAAATACAGAAGGAAATTAAATTGAAATACAGAAGGAAACATGCACAGGCAAACCCCATGTTTATTCCAGCTAGAAAATGTGGCTGAGGTTCTCAAGAGAAAATGTGGCCATCAGTTCTCAAGAGAAATGTGTACATTTGCATTTTGTCTCAGTGACAGTGCTTCCATTACTATAATGACCTGTGAAATCCCAGAATAGCAAAGCATGAAGAGCTGCATGGCAGCAGTGATTATAGAGAATCAGTCAGAAGTGCCTGCCTGCTCTTACGACACTGCTTGTGGAAATCACAGCCTACATACAGAGCACAGACCTTCTGCTCTGCACTGATCCTCTGTCCTGCTTAGGGTGTAGGTCATTCTACTGCTTTCATAGATATATCCCATTAGAGCCTAATCTCCTGTATCGCCCAGTTTGTATACTTCTGGAGTAGTTTACAGTGTTTTGCTCATATTAACTCATCTGAGTAAATGTATATCAACAACAGATGTTGATTACTACTGCCCTTGGTAGTAATCAGTTCCAAGCTTTTCCTAATACTCAGAATTAAATAAATCCTGAGCAAAGCCAAACCTGTATTATCTGAGCAGAAAAGTTAAACCGTCATAGCAAAGCCATTGTCTTATTTCTCCTGGGCTGTCTAGTTTCAGTAAAGCATTGGGACGATACCGTGTACTTTGTAATTTTGGGGAGCTGATGTGTTGATTAAATTGTGAATTTAATGACAGATTGTGGCATGACACAAGAGTCTCATGTCAGGGTTTTGATCTTTCTACATATCATTCTTTTCTTTTTTTTTCCCTCCTCTTCTTTTCTCCCCACCAGGCAAAAGCTATTTATCTTTTTATTTTGTATAAACAATCTAGTCAAAGAAAAATTCAATATATTGATAGAGAAATAAATGGATGAGCTGGTTTTTCCAATTCTGAAGTTCTGTATACTAATAACATTAGTTATTAGTAATGTAAAATTAATAACAGATCTTTAACTTTGGCTACCCAGAGAGCCATTCTGTAAGTGATCTACAGAGGTTAACAGGTTTTCAGACATAAGCAAAGGCATGTTACGGTCTCAAAACACACTTAAAATGTTCTCCCGTAGGGCATCAGGACTATTTCTCCACAGTGAACCGTTCTCTTGGTTTTTGCTCCTCCAGGTGGCACAGGGGGACAGGGACAGGGGTTGTAGTCAGTTGATGGGAGCTCCTCTCTGCCACTCCTTTTTTCTCATGCTGCTCCCTTTTCCAACCTGAAGCATCCACAGGCTGCTGTCCTTCAGGATGAACCTGCTCCAGCCTGGGCTCTCCATGTGCCACACATCTCACAGGGCATTGCTAGTGCAGCTGCAGGGCTCACCCATACCCTGTGGTGGATACCTTGGAGCCAGCTGGAGCAGGTTGCACCTGGCATGGGGCATCCCCTGCCTCTCTTCAGAGAGAGCCTTCAGCATGGACAGGGAATCCCAGAGCAGAGGTAAATCCGAGGCTTCTTAGCTGATTTTATTTCCTTGTTTCAAGTGACATTTGCTCTGGAGGTTGTGTCAGTGATGCCATGTTTGCTGCTGTCCCTGGGCCATGCAGGGTTGTGTTCCTTACCTTCTCAGGGACCCTCTGCGTGCCTGGGAATAGCCCCAGAAGATAGTGTGAGCACCCCAGTCACAGCGTCCCAGGGTTCTGCTGGAATTGAGGCTGAAGTTGGATGGGTGACCCCGTGCCAGGCTGGTGGCTGTGCTGTGGATGTAAAAGAGTAGATTTTGGTAGGTGAGTATTGGAGATTATTGCACCCCTTGCCAACAGCTTATCTCTTCTTTTTTGCTTATAAGCATCATTAATCCCATAATTTCTCATCAGATGTTTCATTAGGACATTTGTTGGGTAATTTTGTGTATCCTTGGTACAAAGTGGAGTTAGAAGGAAATTCACGATTGCTTGGATTTTCCTGTGCTGCTTGGCAAGCATAGCTAGGGAAGGCCAATTTATGGGACATTTCCTACCTAGGTATCCCAGTGAACAAGCTGCACATTTCCATTAACAGCCTTACAATCCCTTTTCAGGAAAGTCCATCTGCTTCCAACTGATAAAGCAGCATATTACTCACTGCACATTCAGCTGCCTCATGATAATTCAAAATTTTACTTATGCTTTCGACCTTCTCAGATTTAACACACCAAACATGTATCTTGTATACATAAGTCTCACCAAAATATTTCCTCAAATGTTAAAAAGTCTGATGTTTCATAAGACTTTTTTTCTGTTTAGACTAATCAGTTACAGTAAAAAACAGAGGAGGGGAGTTTATTAGTTGCAGAGGTGGGTGGAGAAAAGGCTATCAATACTGGGGTCATCAATATCTTGAAACTTTTGAGTTACTGTTTAAGTGAAGCTCCACATGAAAGAAATGGAGCACCGTTTGCTTGGGACATCTTTTTCAGATAAGGCTTTCTGCATGAGAAGGGGTATTTTTTTTCCCTATGCATATAGTGGGGCCTTATTTCACTCTAAGTGGCTGGATGGATCAGAATATTTATAGACTAAACAGTGGGTGGAAAGGATTGGTAAAAACAGTTATTAAGGATACCAATATGTGATCATGAGAAATGAACACGCAGGATAGGATTTATCAAAACAGATTTAGATGTGCTGTGTAATGGATGGTGAACGTGAGATACTCCTAAAACTTATTTCATCTCATCCTAGGGCCAGCAACTAAAACACACCAGCTCTGCTGAATGGTTCTTTGGTGTGGTTGCTTTCCTTGTGTTGACTGTGCAGCCTGTACAGCTCAGGAGTATATGCCTGTAACTGCAAAAATATCTAAAGTTAAGTGATACCACTTCCTAAATTATTCATGCTGATAACTGTATACTAAATAGTGAGCTTCCTGCTTTGGTCTGTTCAACTGTTATTATCGTTTAGTGTCATATAAAATGATACATGACATTAAAAAAACTCCACTGTAAAACAATATGTGATTATATGCCAGATACGTCGAAAATATAAGTAATAGAGCAATTAGATTGAAGTACTCTTCTAGTGTTTTTTTCCTGATGTTTTCCTTTTTTCTAGCTGCTGGTTCTACTGATTACTCAGACACTGTAGTGCACTTCTGAGATGCTTTGTATGTTAACTGAACTGAGCTGAACACCTTTATGTTGAGCAGTTCTGAGTATTTCCATAATAGGCACTCAGCTTTGTAAATAAAACACTGTAGTCACTATTCTAGAGTGAAACAAATGTGATATGTCTGGACCGGAAATTTTTTGAGCTTTGAGACTACCAAACTATAATTATATCTGAAATGTTTGGATTTTGTTTTACCATACTCCTCAGAACTTAAAAACAAAATAAAGGTTTTTAGTTCTTCAGCAGCTGAAATAGAGTTGTCTAAGACAGTTCTATGAATTGGCATGTCTTCATCAAGAACATTGTCTTAATTCAGGATGTTAACCATTAGTTTTTATCTCTGTTAAACTGAATGAAAGGAGCATGGAATGATTATTTTCAGTCATCCTGAATAAATAAAAGTTGAGCAAGTTTGACAAACTTGTGTGATATTAAATTTCTCCCAGCGAAGAAATTCTGTTCTGACCTACATGTTGCATGTTTTTCTGTCATGTCAGTGGGGAGGCTCTTTTTAAGCAAACAAACATTGCAGTTGCAATCTCTTGCTATCCATCTTTGACATTGTCTTGGTCCAGAATGATCCTAACCTCTTTCTAATGAGACACAGTGAAAGAAATGCAAGGCAGAGACATTTTTTTCCAGCTTGCAGATATTTTATGTCTGAAGCTTAGGAATCAAAATATTTTCTGCCTTTTAAAGTCCATTGGAAATAGAAGCATCCTTTTTTCCTGATTCTTTTTTTTTTCCCGATCAGGATCATATATCATATTCATTATTAGTCACATTCCTCCAACTATTAAAGTGCCTTTTATTGATTTAGGTGTGTCTGTAGGCATTTTTGAGGTTGATAAATATGATGTGTGGGAGTGTTGATTTTTTAATAGATTATTTCAGCAAGAAATAAAAATACGTAACTCAGTCAAATTTTTGAGACCTTTTCTTTTCCTTACAGTAAGGCAAAAATAGCACCTAATTCATTTAAATCATGCTAACACATGAGATCACCTTTACCTCTTGGTACACACTCACATGAAATACTTACTTCTTATGTATAAGGTTTTACCAGTCTGGGAATTTTATTTTTCATAGAGAAGAACCCACTTGGTGAAATACAGGACCTAATTTTCTCAATACAGAGTCAATGCATGCAAATTTGTCTTCTCAGGTAAACAGGGCAGAAATTACTGTATCCATACTTTTGCTTTCCAGAAAAGTAGTTCTCTTATTTAAAGGCCTTTCTGACACTCTAGTCTCAAGTGAGATTTTACCAAAAAGAAATAAAAAAGGCAGCACTCAGGTTCTCTCCTTGTTTTGATCAGGGATTCTCATGAACATAGGAAAGGAATCATGCCAGTCATAAAATGTGATTTTCAGTTCTGTACCTGGAACACTGAGCACCTGCCTGTCCAGACTGCAAGGCTTTTTTTGGGTTTTTTAAGGTATTGAAATCAAAGCTGTTTTTGTGGTTTTGTAGACAAATTTCAGTCCTCTCCTCTCCATAGTGTGTCCATGTGTGCAGAGCCTAACTCAAATTCCTTTGTTTTGCTGCCTCCCAAACTACACCCAAGCTAAAATCCTGCTAGGACTGGTCTCCGTTTTATGGGACAGATAGATATGCCAATGCCTAGAAACACCCCTCTAATTAATTTTGTAGCACAGACATAGTAAATGAGGTTGGAGGTTGCTGATCTTGGCTTAAATAGTTCCAGGGTTCATGCTGATACCTGGAGTGGGGTTTTGGGGGGTTTGTTGACAGGGCAGCTTCAGCTGGAGGACGATATTCTGCACAAGCTAAATTGTCAACTGGCTTTGGTTGCTGTTCATAAAGAGTAGAGTGTATTAGCTTTGTAGCTGAACATACAAACAGCACAAGCTTATTTGAGGAGACTTAGTTTATTGTAAATTAAGGCAATGAATTCCAGAGCTCTGAGTCACAACCTGCATTATTAGGAGGGCAAAACTGGATTCTTGGTAGTGATGGCATAAAAATAAAATATAGCAGAAAATTACAGGGGAGTTTTTTTTTTTAATTGAGAATAGCTGAAAAAGCTAATTTAATAATAAATTAGTTCTTTGCTAACTAAAAGCATAATAATTTGATAAGAGAGAAATTATAAAAATTCCAGTTTTAATTGCCAGAAACTTTAATTTCACAACTAAAAGGAGGGTCAACTAACTAAAAAATCCCAATCTTTTCAATTGTTTTGCAGTTATAAAGTTTGCAAGTTATTTAAAACTGACTTTGATCATGTAGCAGAATTGTTAAAATTATTTTTCTGCATTGATAGTGTAAATGAGATTTTTTTTTCAGCCTTTATACTTTCTGAATAAAAAATAATGAAACAATTAATTTTTAAACATTCAATTTTTTTAAAGTGCAATTTGCATTGTTGTTTCATGCTGTTGACACTATGTAAGCGTTCCACTAAAGACCTCTAGGGACCTCAATTAAACAAAATTGGTACATGCTGTGCAAATTGTAGTTTTACTACGTGAGTGAATTATTAGTGTGTAGATTCTCTGCTGCATCACTGGAGTGAAGGACTAAAATCAGAGCTGCCGTCTTGAAAAGTCTGGAACTCTCGTTCCTGAGCCAAAAGATCCAGCTCTCCCACCAAAGGCTCTACAACATCGTCACAGAGCTTCTGTGCCACTTTACAGAGTGAAAACCCTTTCCAGGTGGGAGTGGGTTAATGATGGGCATGAGCTCCCTGGCCACTCTTTGCCTCTTTCTGAGAGTTTTGCCATCTTTGGCATGTGACCTTCCCTGTACTATGCTTCCTGGGAATTGTCTATTTGGGAACAGAGCGTTCGAGTAGTGTTGTGAGGGCTAGGCCAAGGAATGCCCAGGAAAAGAAACGTTTCAGGAAGTCAGTTCAGAATAATAATCTCTCGTCTATATATATGCCCTGAGCTGAGAGGATCTCAAAGCCTGCTCTTATGAAAGGGTTTGCCACACTGACGTGTCCAGCTAAGAGTTGCTTTGCACTGCTTGTAAGACAAATAATACAAATTCTGGCCATATTTAATCTGATTTGCTTCCTTTCTGTTCATTCATTCAAAGACAGACTCTTGTGTTCATTTGGTTTTAGGGGGGGTGCTCGGATTGGCTTCTGCTCTGACTCACTGCACTTCTGTAGTGTGCAGGGCTAGCAGAGGGAATGGCTGTCTTCCAGGAGAGTGTTTCACCAGAGAAGAGAGAAACCTTCATGGCTAAAAGCCCATCAGAGCTGTGTTAGTAGTGCTGGGCTGATGTGCAGCATTATACATGAGCAGTAGATGTGTATTTCCTTCCCTTCTGAAAATTAACTGCAGTATAGTCTCAGCTTTGTTAGTAACCTCAGCCTTGTTGGTGCTGTTGGGTTTTGGTGTTGTTTTTTGGTTTTGTTCCCTGAGAAACTGAACATCCAGCATGGCAAATATATTCCCTCTCTGGTCTGTTTCTTCCTTTTTATAATACCTGGGAGTAAAGTCCCTTGGCGTCCTGGTAAAGAAAGGCTGAGACATTAAGAAAACAAGTGAAACATGTTGATTCAGATTCACTCCTATGTGTTTAAGTTCTTTAAAGGGGTCTTGAAGCCTTAGGCTGCAATGGCATGCAATAAATGGGATAAAAATGGCACATGGTTCTGCTTGTCACTGGTTATATGCACTGAAATGGAGCACAGTGGTCAGTCGTAAATCCTTCTTCTACACTTCTGACTTCAGAAATTTACAACATCTGCAGAGAAAAATGTTTTGTTTAGGTTTGAATTATGAATATTTTTGCTTCCTGCGTTACATTTTCTACATGAAAAATAATATTCCAGACCAACTTTCTAAAGTGGTTAGCTTGAAAGATTGCTTAATTTGGGGAAGAAAAGGAGACCCAAATTCTTAATTCTAAGTTTGGGGCAACGTGCTCCTAGGTCTGAATGGGCTCATCGTTCCTCTGTGCTGGAGGTGCCCATTTCCAGACACAAGCGACACACGTTTGCTTGCTGACTCAGCTGCAGACTTATGGTTATAATCTCCTCAGGAAGGTGGTGGATCCCCCAGCACAGATCACTTTTACGATTTGGCTGGACAGTTTGCTGGGCTGTCTTGCCAGGACTCTGCTTTTGCCAGGAAAGGTCCAACCTGGCATTCTGTGATTCTATAACTGTTTGTACAGAATTGGAGAAACTGTTATCTTCACTCCAGTTTGGTCACCAGGTTTGAAAAAATAATCTGAAAATACTCTGATCATACAGCGCTTTGGAGATAGGCATGAGTAGCCCAAGGGCTTGTTCAGTACCATGTTATTGCCACTGCTCCAGATCTGTGTGATAAATGCATGCATGGGTTCTATTTTCAACTAAGTCTCTCAGATTAAAAAAAAAGAAAAAACAGCACTTTTTGGCAATAAAAGGTATTAAAAGCTTTTGTCTTGTCTTGTTCCAAATGAGACCTTTTGGCTTATATGTCTGTACTTTCCCCATGTTTCTATTATCTATTTTAATAATTGTTCCGTCTTTTGTTTGTTCACAGCCTGCATGCTGACACAGTAGCAGTTTTGTTTCCAAAAGAGGAGTTCACAGAATTACAGTGTATGATCCAACCAGCTGCTCTGATGATCCTCACTGGACCATGTAGGTAAAATTCAAAAAACCCTACATATATTCACACTATGTCTTTGAAAGTATTCAACATATCAGGAAACAGCTGAATTTTGGCAGCAGCACTCCCTTTGTGGAGTGTAAGTCTTTTGGAATTTATGGACTACAATATCATTAATTAAGATCCTGCAACTTTCTGATGTGTTTTATTGTCAATAGAAGCACAGAAGTGTGTCATGTGTCACAATGTGCTTGGTCTTCTTGCCACGTCTATTTTAAGTAGTTCTGGGAGCTGGCAACAGTGTGATGCCCATCATTCCTGTAGGTGTACCTAAGCTAACTTTAGGAGCAGCTGCAGTGGTGAAAATTTCAGCCTAGGCATGAAACCCAGCAGAGAAATTGAATAAATTCTGAAGCAGCTAGTAAACCATAAGCTTCTTGTTATTACAGCCACACAGCTAGCAGAATAGGAGCTAGCCAGGTAGGAGCTGGGCTGAACAGGTTCTACAAGCATGAACCTCTGTGTTTGTCTTAAGAAGAGTAAAGGAGTATCATGGTATTAAGAATCAGAAGAAAGATGCCTTCAGGTTATTTTTGTTGAGCTTCTGCACAAATCAAGTTTTCTATGAATTTCAGACAAAGTATAAAATGGAGCCAATATTCTGTCTCCAGGATTTCCCTGCCGAGTAATTCAGTTTTGCTATAGAAGAGGTGCGAATCCAACAATTTGGATTCAATATCTTGAAAAGTGTATTTTTCCTTTTTGTTTTGATATGCTAGCTGCATTTAGTCAACAAGTCACCTCCCTCTGTGCTAGCAAAGCTAGGCAAAGGACTAAATTGTTCTGATTAAATTGCCAGCATTTGTTATCTCTTGACTGCTTTCTCCCTTGTATGCTGTGCTGTTTTATGTCTCAGTTGCAGTGGCATTTAAAATAATTTGCATGCATTGGCAAGCTGCAGTGTTTATGTCTACATTACAGTTGGTGTTTCTTTTACATCCCTTGCACTGTAAAAGTTCCACCTTGGTTTGCATTTATAATTTTGTGGAAATGAACTGTAAACTTGGATGCGTAGCAGTGGTTTAGATGGACTGTGTTTACACATGCTGGCACAGTCTCTGCACATAACAAACAGCTCTGCTCACATACTCTTTTGGAGCTGTGACACTGACAGTTCATTTTGATTGTTTCTGGAGCATCTTGAGATTTCAGTCACTCAGTTCTGTCTAGAGAAGGCTTCTAAGTAAGTAATCTCAGTAAAGCATTTTCAGAGTGTACTGGCTGAATCTTTTATGGCTTCACTTTTAAGAACAGGTGTCTCAGATGAATCCTCTAGTAATGCTTATTCTTGCTTTTGTATATTGAAATTATGTCAAGGTATATTGCATGCTGTTACATACACAGCTGCCTTTCATGTTGTGTTGATCATGTTCCAGCATTAATTAGATGTTTTTCAGGTATTTGGGATTCTTATTTTCTTCCTTTTTTTTTTTTTAATGGCAATATTTCTGTGAATAAATACTGAAAATATATTTTTTATGGTTTGGTGGTTAAAGTTAAATTATCTTAGCTCATAAGTGGGTTGCTATCTCCAGAATGGAGAAGAGATTCATATTCCCTGTTGTATCCAAAATCTTTCCCAGTTGTAACTGATGTGTAGGAAAGCAATCCCAAAAGACATATATTATGCTGGAGAGGATATCAAGTCTGAGGAGATTGTCTTTTTTGTAGGTATCAGTGGCACAGCTATGCCTTTGCAGAAAATTTTATAATTGATGAATTTCAGGGTACCTGAAAGGAACTAGAACTGTGCTCAGTTTTAGTGTGAAAGGAACGTAATAAAGAAAATAGCTTAATTCATATAGTTAACTTCTGTACATTTTGTTACCGTCAACATCTCTCTTCCTGTATAGACACGTATTATTTCTCACTTAGAGTCTGATGTGACAGTGGGGAAACAGGGAGCAAAAAATAAAGGGCTAAAGCACCAACCCATATAATCCATTTTCAGAAAAGCCAGATATTAATATCTCTTGTTTGATTTTTTTTTTCCTGATAATAAAATAAAGGCAACAAAGCTATTCATGCAAATAAATCTAATGGTTTGCTTTGGATTTACACTACACTGTCATGCTACCTCTTAAGGGATTATATCCATAGAGAAATAATAAAATAATGTTCATTATTACCCACAAATGTGCAGAGCGCTAAACAGAATTTGTCAGTTGTTCTTACAGTGCTCACTTGCCTTTTCCCTTTGAAGTGACTTGATGTGATGTGATTTCAGGAGAATTATCCTAGCTTAGGCTATTGAATGTCTGTGGCTGGAGTGTTAAGCTAATGGTTCATCTATGAGGGTAAGCTACTACTATGCTTTATAAAGAAGATTAATGGCCAAAATTAATTTTCTAGAAACAATTTCCTCTTTTTCTCTAGTTATTTAACCAACTCGGTGCAGTAGCTATTGGTGGTGAGGAAAGCATGTAGACTGGGGTTCCATTTATTCATTCATAGCTACTTACTTATTTGTAAATAGATAATTTGAATTACTTGGAGGAAAAGAGGTGACACAAACTAGGCATTTTTAATTAGTTTCCTGAAAGTAAAATTTCAGGAATTAAATTTTTAAGGATTTTTGATTTAAATGAAAGATGGAAATATTTATGCATTTAAATTTAAGTATACAAAATTCAAATTTTCCCAGCTGAAGCTCCCTCTAGAGTATAGTATAAGCAATTATAATTTCATTATGTGCATTTAAAAAAAGTGACATAATTATGGCTGAGTTCTATTCCCTCTGAAAAAACATAACTTTTATCAGCAAAGATCTTTCAATAATTTTTTTTGGAAGAAAAACTATTAGTTTGCAGAACTACAAATTTCTATTTCCTCTGGCATTAAGAAAAAAAAAACAAATCTCAGGTTTTCTTGTAATGCACTTCACCTGACAGATCGTATTTAACTTGTGAGGACTGACTAGTTTGCAGCTGTAGGTGGTATGTGAAATACAGAGTTCAGGAAGAGCATGATTTCCATAACCACTTCAAAGGAAATACGTTATAAATAAAGTACATTTCTCTGGGGGCTTACACAACCGTTCTGTTTATAATTTAAATTACATTAAGCTAAATAAAATAATACAACAAAACTCTCAAGAGAAAAATACTTCATTTAAGTTTTAACATTACATTACTTCCATTAATTAGAAGTATTTTATTCTCTCTCTAATAGTTTATTTTTCATTGAATATTTATAATTAAAAGTATTGTCATTGCAACAGGAGTAATTCTTTCCATCTTTTATTCCAAGCCCTCATGTTCAGCAGATCACTATAGTTTTATTTGCCTTCCTTCCTTCATTTCTCAGTGCTTTATTCTGGGTGACTAACGTTCTGAGCATCAGGCTGTGACACAAGATTACCATCGCTGTGTCACACATGTTCAACTTTATCAAACTCCTACTGGAGCTGAGTGTCTCAACTCAGCCTGAAGTTTTGTATCAAAACAATGGAGGGGGTGAAGCTTTCTTCTGTAGGAATATTTTAGAGTCTGCTCATCCAAGCTACGCTGCTTGCTCTTTCCAGGGTCCTTGCAGGGGTAACTGTTGAGCAGGGACTGCAAGATGAGCAACAGAATCCTTTAGTCTCCCTCTTCTATAAAGATAACTTGGAGGCGAGGTAGCCTGATAGGATATGAAGATATGTCTGTCAGGAGAAGATGACTAGGAAACTATTGGAAAATCTTGGTGAACTAGCCAATTGTAAGGGTGATGTATTTTACCTTCCTTTTTTCCCGTCGTGACAAGAGACTGTACAGGCTGAACTAAATCAGGCTATCATTCCTAAGAGCAAGGAGGGCAGTAAATCTGTAGTGCCAAGCTCCTCTAATATTGACAGCTCTGCAATATGGGTTTCTGTAGAGATAGTCTAAGCACATATAAGCTCACAGAAGCTGAAACAGGTTGAATAATAAAAGCAGGCCAATTCCTTACATGACATATCCACCTTAGAGTCAACTTTAAAACTGCCATTGACTTCAAATTAATTCCTGTTTAGGTCTAAAACATGCTTTTGGTTTTACATAACTTAATTTCAAGTTATTGAAAATTTTCTACATGGGAAAATAAATGTTTGCAGGTAGCTATTAACATTATTGAAATATAGAAAAAAGCCATGCATATATTTTTCCCTAATTTATAAAATGTTTGCTTTTTTTTTTAGGTGCTTTCAGAAATCGGTAGGAATTGAAACTAATGCTGGATTGAATAAAAGCTTTGTTGGCCTGAGAGTTTCAAGTAGACTAGGTAACCTTGAGGAAAAAAAACTAGTACAAAATATCAAACTTAGACATGTATTCTAATGACTCAGAACATAAAAGTTTTGTGCAAAAAGTTAGGAGACTTAGTCACAAAAGTCTAAAGAAAAAAATTCTTCAGTAAAATGTCTAAGCTTTTTGATTAACATTTAAATAAGGTTACAGTTTCATTGTATGTACTAAGAAAATATTTCATTTTCTTTTCTGCTTTGCAGGATTTTTTCCCTCCAACATTATTTGTTTGCATTTCAAAACTAGCTTTTGTTCGTACTCTAGATTGTTGCCAGGTGATTAAATAAGAGAGGTAACGAACTCTAATGAACTACCAAATTTACTGTTCTGTGTCAGGTAGGAGTTTTTCTTCATTGTTTTTAACTTTATCCAAAGTTGGGCATCCTGGTGGATGAAAAGCTGGACAAGACCCAGCAATGTGCATTTGCATCCTGGAGAGCCAACCATATCCTGGGCTATAATCCAAAGCAGCATGGCCAGCAGGGTGAGGGAGGAGATTCTGCTCCTCTCCTCCACTTTGGTGAGACCCCACCAGGAGTGTTGTGTGCAGCTCTGCAGACCTCAGTGCAGGGAAGACATGAACCTGAAAATAATCAGAGGGCTGCAGCACTTTTCCTGTGTGGAAAGGCTGAGAGAATTGGGTTTGTTCAGCCAGGAGAAAGCTCCAGGGAGACATTATTGCAGCCTTCATTACTCACAAGGGACCTACAAGAAAGATGTGGATAGACTTTTTATCAGGGCCTTGCGATAGGACAAGTGTTAATGGCTTTAAGCTGAAAGTGGGTAGATTCAGACTAGATATAAGGAAGAATTTTTTTTTACGATGAGGGTAGTGAAACACTGGAACACATTGCCCAGAGAAGGTGTGCATTCCACATCCCTAGAAGCAGTCAAGGCCAGACTGGGTGAGAGTCTCATCAACTTGGTCAATTGAAAGATGTGTGTGCTGATTTCAGGGACTGTTGGACTAGATGACTTTTAAAGGTCCCTTCCAACACAATTTATTCTATGATTCTATGAAAGTTACTAAAAATAATTTTCATTAGGCAGTTAAATTGCACCATACTTATTTTTTCCCTTTCTTGTCTCCTACCCCTTTTGACCAACTTTATAGTTAAAAGATAATATTTTTATTTTTTAATAAATACACGTTTATTATTTTAATGAGTTTAAGATGCATTAAAGATGAACATATCACCACATATTTAGTTGGGCTGGTTTGTGGTAGGTAGAATAAAAAGGTAGTTCCTCCTTAAAAAATTGAAATTTTCATGCAATGGAAGTCCATATTTCTATAAGTAAATGTATGTTTGAATCTCCAATAAACTCAACAGGCTAAGATGGTTCAGGCCCAATTCTAAGGGCTTATTGTTTGATCATAACAAAACAAAAGGCTTTGGAATAATTCATGTTGATGGCAAACACTGGAGACATGGGGTGAGAGGGCAGCAGTCCCTCTCTCCCTTTTCCCAGCTCCCATTGGAGCTGTGTTCCCCTTGCATTGCCTGCTCCCCTCCAGACCCAGGGTGCACAAGGTGACAATCAAGTTCTTGTAAACCTTCATGTGCAAGGACTTAGGGAGGAACTTACAGCTGTTATCATAGCGATATAACCTGAGGATATCAGTGAAATATCTACATTGTTGGCACAGAGGTGCATTGCCAAAGTTGTGAGGTAACTGGAATTCCTTTAATGAGGAACTTTGAAGTGAGGATTTTTTTTAAATTTGCAAATTTGTCCCCTTGATTAGTTGTGCATTTAATCATATGCTCTGCCTTCATAGGCACTGCCACCCAGCCATGCTCTGAATGTAAATTGACATGTTTTATTCAGAATATGAGTCTCAGGCAAACAAAGCTGTAAGTCCACTGAATCTGTTGTTTCACCGTAATTTAAAGTCAACTTTCAAATGGACTGTTAATGTGGAAAGGAAAATATTTTAATTCCAAAATTTCCAAAAGTTTCATAACAAATATTTTCAACCTTCCGTACTTATAACACCTTGCCTGGTCTGTTTTTGTAGTTACATTGTTCCAAATGTCTGCTCTCATCTCATATTTGTGTCTTTCATATTTCCTCTCATGATATTATAGCACTGTCTTGAAATATCCCCTCAAATCATACTCTTTTTTTTTTTAATCCTTATTATTTTGAACACTGTGGTGAGCAATTGAAAATGTAATATTGCACTATTAAAGTCAGATATACTTCAGGATGCATTAAGATACTTAAATGTGTAAAGGTGTAATGTAAAACATAATACATTTACATAGATGCCAGCCATCTTTCTGTTGTTTTCTTATTTATCCTATGAGTTTTGTGGGGAATGCATTGTGTGTGATGTGTTGGTGGCTGCTATTGAAACATAAATAATAGCAGATATCACATTGGAGGTGTCAGTCCAGCTGCAGTTAATAATCAATGTTGCTTTGAAGCACGGAATGCAGGAAGAAAGGATATGGTCCAGACAAAGAAGCTGCATTTGTACTGTTTCCCTGGGATTTTTCAAGCTTTTTTCCATTGTAGACATCATTATAAAACTGAGATTTATACCCCGATCTTGGGCACAGAGCATCACTTGTGTCTGAAAGCCAGTGAGGTTCGCAGTCAGCTATAGCAAGATGGTCACTGCTGATTTGCCTGTTGCTGAGGGAGTTACAAAGCTTATGCTTTCATGACAGTGTATATCTTCTGAAAAAATGCCTGAATTTCATTTGGACCCTTCTGCAGAAATGATCATACCCTAAGGTAGAGTGACTCTCAACATCTGCCCTGTATTGATTTAAATCTAACTTAATACAATTTTTTGCATATGAAAAAGAAACCAAAAAAACAAAGAAGATTCCTCAGCATTCAAAATGTTTTAAAATACCTGTTTAGTGAGGATTTTGAATAGGTGACTATGAATGAAGCTCATCGTTTGAGAACAAATTGAGCAGGTGCTGACCTAGACATGCACTAGTACACTGCACCTGAGAGAAGACTCACATTCACTGTAAGTACTTTGTTGGAGAGTTTTGTAAAACTTACCCTAGTGATTGATAGAAAAGAAGAAATTAATAGTGTGCCTCTACATTTTTTTTAGTTGTTGCTATTCTGTCCTTTATAGTAATTTATATTCCCTGGTTGACTGTGTTTATATACAGACATTAAGGAACAGAACATGGGAATGACTGTGTTCTAGGTGTAAAATAGTCGAATTGTGGTAATTCTTCAATTTGAAATATTTCTCAAAATTAATCAATCAAATGATAATTAATTAAAGGAATTGTTGTTGTTATTTTGATGCTTATTTGATTCACCTAAAGTGAAGTGAAAAGTATTTTCAAGAACAGCGCAACAAATTTGCAGTGTCACGGAGTGGCCCATAATATGCCCAAGACAAGGTTTTGCAGCACTTGGGAAAGATCAATAGAGAACTTGTACAATGGAGAGCAGGGCTTTCTGTGGCAAGGTGACAAGAACTCAGACTTGGTAACCCAAATGCCCTCTGCGTCTATTTGTAAATGGCAAGTCTGCCAAAATATTTTCAAGATTTGTTTCAGTTTGTCTTTGTGTTCACTTTTTTAGCATTTGCCTCACAGTTAAAACTTTACATTGAGGGTGGCAGTGCACTGGGCCTCCCAGGGAGGTCGTGGAGTATCCCTCTCTGGAGATATTCAAAACCAACCTGGATGCATTCCTGTGTAACTTCCTCTGGATGACCCTGCCATGGCAGTGCCATCGAACTAGATAATCTCCAGAGATCACTCCCAACCCTAACAATGCTGTGGTTCTGTGATTTTTCCACTGCTCTGAGACTTCTGTGGTCATCATTCTTCTAAAGACCAGGGTCTCAAAGTGTTGGGTGTAATTGTGGACTGTTCCCATCACATCCACTGCATGACAAAGCTGCAGGCAACACAGCTTGCAAGAAAGAACTTCTCAGCCTGGCTGCTGATTTTAAAGTGCTCTTTACGCACCACTCCTGTACCTGTAAGTTTCTTGCAGCCCTGGTGTGCTTGTGCAAAGGGATTTGAACAGCTGGAGGTTCGAGAGGGCTGTCAAATGTGTACTGGGCTGCTCACTGGCTGGCATTTGCCAGCTTGAATGACTTGGGAAACAAAGCTTGAGAAGCAATGTTTTGACACAAAATTTGTCAGTGACATTTGTAGTAATGTCTATCTTCAAAAGTACTAAACGAGATCTTCAGGCTGTGTTGCTCTGAATAATTTTAAAAGTGTATCTTCCCTTCTGAGACATGAGCAGGCATTGCATGGTTAACAAGAACTAGGTATGCTGAAAGGACCCTGAAGGAAGAAACAACAGGTGTTTCACATCAGTGTTCTTTTTTTCACGTGGGAACACCAAGCTGAAGATTGGCTGTGATATACTACATTGTTTCATTTCTCTCTCCGGGGAAAATATGTTGCATTGTATAACAAAGTATTCTCAATGGCTTCTTGGGGAGAGGATATAGACTCTTAAGTTTATTTTCTTTTGTTTGTGCAAGGCAGTGCCTCTTTGATGAATTGCATTTCTTCCTTCCTCCCATGCATCCACTCCTAGGATTCCTTTTTCTCCAAAGAGCAGCCAAGATTGTCCAATCATTATTATCCATTTTCTTTAGTCATCTTTCTCTTTGGGAGTATTTGGATTATATGCCTAAACCCCAGTCAGGATTAAGAAAGATTTAAAGTACTGACAAATTCATTTTCTTATTACTCTTTTTATTTAATCAGGAAAAAATCAAAAACCTAGGGACCAAGAATCCACAATCCCATTTTCTCTCTTGCTAAGATATTTTGCATTATCACGGGTTCTATTAGGAATTTTTTGGTTCTTTGTAATTGCTGAAGTAGCCTTTGGGACAAACTGTACCAAGTATCTACCAAAATATATAAGGTTGTGTAATGCATTAGTTGTCATTAAATGCTTAAATTAGGTCCCTAGTTCACACATGAACAAACACTAATGCTTTTAATATGTATCAACAGTCTTAGCTCTATAAATTTAAGATCCAACTGTAGTAGCCACTGTCATTAATTTTCTCAGACTGTTTCTCAGTACATGTAGGGATTTGATGGAGACAGTCAATAGTCCTGTGATATTTGCTGAGGTTTCTTCCTCTTTTTAAAGATAGTTTTAAATTTTATTTCAATGTTTTCAGTGTCTCTGATGAGCTTTTTGCAATTTAAAGAAATTAAAAGAGCACATCTTCAACTGGGAAGAAGTGCTTGTATTCCTTTGTAGTCCACTAATGCTGCCCATGGAATAAAACAATTCTATGGATGAGAGTCTGTTATACTAAAGTAAAATATCAAGGAAATAAAGCTGCAGACCTTCAAGACAAGAAGGTAGGAAGCCATCTGTAAAAGAGAAATGTATTTAGAAAAATATTATCAAGTTCCTAGGACTTATTTCTAAGGGGGGAAAAAAAAGAGAAAAGATGTTATATTTAACTACATTTAGAGGAGATAGGACTTCATATTTTTAAAGTCTTGTGGAGGACCCCTATAAGCTAATCCACATGGAATTTAATCTGCCTTTGAAAGATGAAAGGATGAAATGAGCCAGCCAGAATTTGAGTCTCTGCTTCCAGGGACTCCAGCTTTTTTTACCTTAGTGATTAGATCTCAAAGCTACTTTTTTCTGGCTAAAAATCCCTCTAAATCATTGCTTTAAAGAATTGTATACAAACTGAGTGTAACTCCATGAGGTAGTGAGGAGCTTCCATTATTTCAGTGTAGGGGACTAGAGGATCAAGAATCAGGTATTTGAGAAAAACACAAACTATTCTTGGTTGGTTTCTTCTTTCTCGGTCTCTTTTCATTTAGGATACTTTTCACGAGTAAGTAATACATGTTTGATTTTCTAAGTCAGTTTGTGATATTAATACCCCAAAATGTAGAGAAATATATTTCTTATATCTCAGATATAGAAAGCTCCCTTAAAATCAATCAAAAGGGATTCCTTTCTTTACCTATTTATAAAAACCCTATTTGGGTTTTTTTACATTTGCTCTCATAATTAAAAGTTTAAAAACTGTGTAATTCTGTTGCTCCATTTTGATGAGGCTTGAATAACCATATGATAATGGTAATACAGAAAAACAGGTGATTGTTCTTGGTCTGTTGGGGCAGTGCAGTCTCTCAATTTCTTGGGCGACCACCCCACGCCGCACAATGAGGGAGCCACCCGGGACCAAAACACACCAGGCGCACACGTGGCTGTGGCAAGCGGTGGAGCTGCTGGGGATGCGAGCTGCTGTGGAGGCGCGGCGATAAAAGAAGTGTAGGATCGTGATCTGAGATTTCCAGGGAATTTATTGAGGTCCACAGGTGAGGGTCTGGGGATGGTGAAGAGGGACGGAGAGGCCAGGGAGGGGGAAGGGGGCTGGAAACCCAAGATGGCGAACCCCAAGCGAGGTTCTGCAGAGGGTTAAGAGGAGAGGGAAGAGGGGCGTGGTCAGCTCCGAGGAGCCAACCAGGGAAAGCTAAAGGGGAGGAGCTAAGGAGGGGAAAAAGGTACGCCAATAAGCTTACAGCAGGGGAGGGTACAGACTACTGCTAGGGAGAAATTTCTGGAACATAAACGATACACAGAAATCCTATTAGCACACTGCAACAGTCTGTTATTAACTTAATGGTTTAAAAAGGCTGGACTTTGTGTTCAAAGTTTTAGACATAAAAACAGTATATTTTTTCAAATGTAATAGCATTGTATAAACCTAACGGAAATGAAAACATCTTTTTTCTTGAAATTTATGGTTCAATGTAATAGCATTATTTTAATTCTTCATTTTCATAATCAAAAACTGACTTTTAAAATTGAACATAATCAGGGACACCAAAATTTTTCATCAATTTTTTTTGTGTTAAACTTTTATTTATCTTTTCATTCTGAAAATGTCTAAAGAAGGTTAAGTTTTCAACAAGCATTTTTTTTTTTTTAACTGTATATTTTTGACATTCTCCTGACCCAAAATACCAGACTGAGTTGTAAGTGAGGATTAGGTCAAGGAGGAGAAGCACATGATTCCTGAGCTTTGTGCCAGTGGGAGGGACACGAACCCAGGATTTTTCTGCCCCATTTACAGGGAGCTGAGAAGCAGCAGCAACAGTATTGCATTGGAAAAAGTTGTGCATTATTTCATTTCTCACCTCTGTGCAGAAGTATGAAAAGTGGGGTGGTCAGGATAGTCCACTGTATCTATTTTTCATCAGAAAAAATCCAAGCACAATCAATCTTTGTCTATGTGCAAACAGCTCTTGGAAAAGCATGTGCATCCAGCTGGCAGTGACTGAATGGGCTAATGCATGTCTTCCACAAATGCACTAGACCAAGGAAACAGAACATTTGTATGATACTGTTAATCTCAGAATAGTACAGGAGACTTTCATCTGCAGCTTCTGATAGTGGTTAGATAGGAAGCATGGATAGACTGTTGGAGTCTGCCAGCTCCAATGGGATGTTGGTAGTAAGGGCTTGAGAACAGCACTGCCTGACAGTGAGCACAGCACTCGCTTACTCGCAGGTGCAGATGCCTGGATCTCTTGCTATGCTTAGCCCTCCCAGAGGGCTATAACAAATAGGCTGAAGTGGATAGGGTCTAAGCTTCAGTATGATTTTAGAGAAGATTAAAAAATTGACGTAGATCAGTATTGCAAGAAAAAAAATTTGGCAAAATCAACATGATGGATGTATGGTCTGCTGAAAGCGTGACTTAGAGCAAGCTGACATGTAATGCAAGGGGTAAGGTTGCTGTATGTCTACAGTCAGAATTGGTCATTCTAAATGTATACCTTGGGGTTTTTTTAATAAACTATTTCCTGGTAGAAAGATTGAAACTGGAAAACAATAGAATATAACCTGAACCTCTTAATCAGGGGGTGTTTAGACTTTTCTAAATTTGGATCATAATACGCACTCTTATCTAGTAAGCAATAAGGTTTGGAAACACAAAACATTTCCTGTTTTATACTTATTGACATATTGATTGCTCACTAGATGCTGTTTTCTGTCTCTTTGAATGCTGTCCCTCTTGCAGCAATATTGTTTATTCTGTGGATGCAGATTGATTAGTTATCACATATGCAAAGAAAAACACTTAGGATTGTGTTCCATTCTGGAAGGTGTTACCTGAAGCATTCACACTGATAAGGAACAATAAAAAGTGTTGAGGGAAGATTGTGCTTGTTCTTTGTTTCTGTGGGAATTAATTCCTCATGTTTTGGCTAATTTCTAGGAAAACTTACTCTGCTTTCCATGTAATCAGCATCTCCATGGAAATGTCTGTTATGCCAACAAAGGAAAGTCACATGTTCGTAAAAAGCCCAAGTCCCTGGAGGACAACTTGAAATATTACTTCCAGATGGAGTAGCCTGAACAATGCATTGCCAAAATGTAATCACATTTAAGGACCTGCCCATTAAGTAATACTGCCATTACTGTTTGGGACATTTTTGCTGATAAAAATATAAAGCAGTATCCAGGTCACTATTGCATGCCGTGTAACAGTGAAGTCCTGTTTTTTTGTGTGATGTTTCCCCAGTCAATTTCTTTCCTTCTTGAACAAAGTTTCTGCCACCCTCTCTGTCACCTCCTAGTCAGCCTGAATGGGGACAAGTTAATTTGTCACAGTGGAAGCTTTGGAAGAACTTGAGGAAGATGGTGACCAAATAGATAACTCTCACTGAGGTCATTTGCTGCTCATAAGCATTCAGGAGGGACAAACTTTGAATGAAGAGAAAATTGCTGGATTTTCACACATGGACAGGGATCAGCAACCTCCACCCTACTCAAGATTTCTTATATGTCTCAGAAGAATCTCTGATATACTATAAATGATGTTGCCACTCACCTAGCCATGAGGAGTCTGTCTTTCATGAGATTTTAACCTTCAATGAGATGAAGAAGATACATAATGTTTTTTAAAACAAAGAATTAAACCAGGGATATTTTATATGTATATCAGTTCTATTCTTGCCATTTCTGTTGGAGCAAGGTCATCTTTTAAATAAGAAAAATCCCAATTTTGCCTTCACACCCCTTGGGAATCAATCAGTATCTGAAAAGTGCCTTTCTGTGTGAGCCATTTTCAGACTTTCCTCATAGACCAAAGTTATTGCACATATGTAATGTGGCAAATCCTCCTCATCAGCAAGGTTTTGAGACCATGCCCTTCAGTTTCTCCAAAGATTTTCAGATATGGGCAAAAGATAAGGTTTTAAAACAGTGTTGTTATGCCCATTTACAGTATAGCTCTTCCTGTTACTCTAGGGAAAAACACTGGCTGCATTTCAAAGTTTAAGCATTTTAACTTTTCTATTCCTGTTTCTACTTTTTTTCCTTTCCTTCATTTTTATAATTTTAATGTAGACATGCTAAATGAATTATCATGTGCTCACTGCAAATCAAAACCCTCTCAAATGAGACCTTGTGACTATGTATTGCTGTGAGAAATATTGATATCCTGCTGTGGCCATGTTTTCAGCCTTATTTTCCGTCTTTTCAGTTCTGTCAGCCACAGAGAAATATATTTAATAGAATCATTGCTCTCTTATTCCCAAGTTAGGACCCAGCTTTATTTTTTAAAATCTTATACACAGTAACCTATCCTAAATTTCATTCTCTATGTGAGATGGGGTAAAAAAAAAGTAAACATAGCAGATGAGTTTTAGAAAAATCTGGAAGATATTTTGCTTTTTTTTCTTTAATTAGGTTGAGATACCTGTAATACTCTAAACACTGCTTTCCTAATGTTCTAATCTATGTCACTGTGAAGGTGTGTCCCTCTGACTCCTTTTCTTGCCCATTTTTTCTTTTTAATATGTATAGAGCTATTTAAAAAGTCAGATTCTGTACCTTTCTATGCATGCAGAGCCATTCCGGGAACAAGAAGACAGTTTCCAAAAGAGCATATCTCTATTTAACCACAGTTTAAACTCGTTACACCAGTGTTTAGATTAGCCCATCACACATACTTTTCTTTCCAGATTAATTTCCTGCATGATTTAAATCTGGTTTAGATAACTGTTAAATGATGTTTGTAGACCTTCTGATCCATGACTATGATTTTTTTTCCCCTAAATAATACATTATGCCAGCACAGAATCAAAGTAGCTGAGCCAAGGACTGATGCAAAGATGGACCGACTTTGGAGGAGTACGGAAGAAGGGTGGGAACTGTCTTGATTTGTCCCTAGGTAGCATAAGCAGGTGCTGAAAGCATCGATGGTCTTATACTCTGGAAAATGTAATCTCTTCCTGATTTTGCAGAGATTAGGAAACCCAATCATAAGTTCTAGGTTTGATACACATTTTACTTCAGAATAAAGCATAATCCTCAGGGAAAGCTGCTGTCCTCCTCAGACCTTTTTCCTGCGATAACTACCCATGCACTTGTCTCTTAGCAATGAGCATTTACATTTCTTCTTGGCCCAGATGAACATGATTGCCTTGGGTTCTGCTTTGTCACCAACCTCTTCAGGAATTTGCTGCTTTAATACCTTTGAGGGTCTAAACTGAAATATATGCAGTGAGGAAAACTTAAATGGGATCAAGGTCTCCGTGTGGTGGGACAGCTGGGACAGTTCGTATAAACTAAGAATAAAGTGTGAATTTCTGTCCGTACAGAAATTGGCAAAATTGGCTGTTGTTGTAGTTTTTCTGCTGTTCTGTCCCTGAATATTTTTTTTGCATATCTTTCATTGAGGGAAAAGTAATTGTCCCCTTATGCCACAGGCAAACGTATCTCAAGAGGGACATAAAGTCCTGCAGCATTGTAACGTCTGGAAGGAGAAGAGTAAGGGGCAGCATCTACTGGTGCTGCAGAACTACAAAGTGCTTAAAGCCAGCTTGCATTTCAAAGGGCTTCTTTGGGTCTCTGGTGCTTAGTATTGGTTTTAGCCTTGTTTCTTAACAGAGTTCATGTAATCAATATTTCCCTGTGGTGCTCTTTGTATGAAGCTCCTTGGAGGAATGAAAGTTTATTCAGGACAGCAATTGTGAGAGCCTCAGTGGCAGCACTGGAAACATGTGGCTTCCCCTCTCAGTAAATAGTAAGTATTATTTCTGGATGATTACAGTCAGCATTGTTCACTGAATAAACTGAAAAAATTGTAGGAATGAGTGCAGCCTGTTTATTGACATGACCATGCACCTAAAAAAACTCAGTTACAGCTGCTCCTGACTTTTAGAGACATCATGAAGTAACTGAAGCTGGTGAGGTTCTTCTTTTAGAAGAAAGAAAATAAGTCTCTATACTTGTAATATTGCACTGCAGTGCTTTCTCAGATTTTTCAAAGGGATAACAACTGTCAGCCTAGTGAAGAGCAGAAATGAAAAATTGTGGTCTGATAAAAATTCTGGTCTTATCTGGGCTAAAAAAATCACAAGCAATCAAATTTTACACATATCATCAATATTTCCCAGTTTTCCAGGTCACATATATGTCCTTTATTGCTTTCTGCAATGTTCATTCCAGAAAAATCTTCAACATGCGTGTGTCTACAGCGCTAGTATGAAAATACCACATACAAAAGGTGTGAGTAGAAGATAGATTGCTAAAACCAGAGAGCAACCTTGCAGTAAATCCTTAGATCTCTTCTTGGTTTAGAGATTAGTTGGTTCCATTTTGCCAAACTTCTTGGTCTGCACCATTGATACTTTAGGTAAGGAGAACCAGCGAATTGATAAAATAATTATATGGGATCATTGAAGTGTTTAGGTTAAAAAAGGCTTTTAAGATCATCAAGTCCAACCATTAACCTAGTATTGCGAAGTCTACCACCATTATAAGCCAACACATTAAATGCAAAAGGTATTTTTAAAAAATCTGCAAATTAAGATCAGATAAAATGAAACTGCTATGCAACATTAGCAGTTCAGAGATATTTTGTCTTATGCATATTTCATCTCAAGCATAAATTTAAAATTTTATTTAGCAGTTTTTCTTTCTTAGCTTTCAGTTAGCAAGGAGAAAAGAACACACTGGCATCATGAAAAGTCCTGGAAAATGTATATTTTTGTCTTTTCAAAAAGGCAGTGGAGTATTTATCTACCAGACTCTGATACACTGATGGCTGTAGCTACAGCATAATCACTCAAGAAAATGTGCCTCATATAAACAGCTCATGGCTCGCTTAAAATTGCTGGATCTGGGGTAATTGGAGAGTTCAATTCAAGTTAGCAGCCTGAATCCATATCTACCACACTTCTCAGACAGGCAATGCAGTCAATGTGTTAACTGACCTTGGGCTCCACGCTGCCGCAGACATCATTAACCTTCAGTGTCATCATACTAAAGTCTCTATGCCTATGTAACTATTAGAGCTTCTAGAGTTTGAGTTGAACAGGGAGTGTGAAATGGATCATCAGCAATGGTCTTTGCTTTGATTTTATGGGGTTTGTGCACTCACCATCTCGTCAATCAATTTTGGACCAAATGTAATCAGACAGCTTAGACATTAGAACTGAAAATGATAATGAAATACTTCTGCATATCTTCCTTACTATCAAACTTTATAGCTATGCATAAAGGTGGATGCAAGATGAATAAACATCCCTTAAGAGTTTTTTCCATTTTAAAGGAATGGTAATACACTGCATTTCTTTGAGTTTAAAGCAGTGTGCTTTGCAAACCATACTAACATTGGCCATATTTGATTTTGAATTATGCTGATGACTCTGCAGTGCTTCAATCCATGGGAATATTTTGGAGGCTTCTCTTAGGCGGTCTTTGGGACTGAAAAGCCAAGATCAGGGAATATACTAAAACCTGATGTTTATTTTTCATATAATACACCTGCATTCTGAGCACAGCCAGAATACATTTTTAATTAGGGTCTTCAACTTTGAACTACAAAAGCTGAGCTACATTGTCGTCTCTGTACAGAAAATCTCTCTGAGTCTCTCTCAGCAGGAAGCCCAAACTGAATAAAAGATGGCTCTTCTGTAGTTTTCAAGCTTCAGAGGCTAGATTTTTCCAGCTAATCAACTAAGCAGAAATGACAGAAACACTTCGCCCACTGATACAATTCAGAATTGTGTCACAGGAGGAAGTTGCTCTGTAGTCTTACTTCCAGAGACACTTATTTTTCTGCTTTTTGGCCTATATGTGCATGCTGGTGGCTATTCTGTCTGGCTCATGAGGACTGCAGTTTGGTACCTGGTTGGTGTGCACAAGATGGAACTTTGAATCATCACTTATTGTCCTTTGGAAGGAGCTCTACCTCTGTGATAAATGCAGTGCTTTACAACAGTCACATGTGCAAATCCTTTGTGTGCTTTCCTCATAATATTATGATAAGATTCAATATGATATGACCAGAAATTAGTAAAAAAAGAAGTGTTGAACTTGGCGTCAGCATAAGGCAAAGTTCCTGCATGGCCCTTTTCAAATTAGAAGAGGATCTATATTTGATTTTTTTTGGCCTTTTGTTTTTATTCTTTGAGATTTTGGGTGATTTTTTTAAGAATTCTTTAAGACACTTGACTCTAGATTCACATTTTCATATGTGTCATCAAGACAGCTTGTCTTCTGCCTCAGTTGATACAACAGCTATTGATACCAAATAACCTCTTGCTTTACAAATTCTGTTTCAGAGGAATATATTTACCCTATTTACCCTTTTTACTCTCATTAAATGGGACTAAAACACTTGGATATTTCTCATGGGGTGGAAATAAGGGAAGAACTGTGGTCTGAAAACAAAACTGATATGTAAAATAATCTTTCTACTGATCTTTCCTGTTCTCCCATCTCAAATTACAGTCAACAATTCAATAAGACAGATGTATTTATCTAGAATTACAACATTTTTTAACTTAAAAACCCAAAAACTAAGCCATTGTTTTGCTGAACTTTGATGAAGGGTAAGCTTGGCCTAAATATTGCTTTTGGAGCACATTTTTTATTTTTGCTTGTTTGATTTTGTTTGTTAGGATTTACTACGTGCTGGTGTTACATAAAAACATCTAAGTTATTGCACTATTTTATTTTTAACCAGAGAATATCAGGAATCAGGAAACAGCAAACAACTCTGGGATGAGAAACACCACCAAGGGGACTCAGGTGTCAGTAGTGAGTGTCAGCCAGGCACTGGGCATGAGCACAGTGTTCAAAACATACTCCTGCAGGATGGGGCTGGTACATCATTACTTTGCTGGATCCACACTTTTGCAAGAATCCAGCATGTTTCTGTCCCTTAGACACCATTCAAAATAATCCACTCTCGATTAAAAACTAGTTATTAAAAAGAAAGTAGACTCTACAAAACTATGTGCCATGCCTGCAGAACTCACCATCTGAAAGTTCTTCAAGACACAAAGTTATATTTTCCCAGATTTTGCGTGTCATAGAAAACATGTTGAAACTACTTTATGGGATGTTCCATGAGCCATTTACAGTAGGTCTTCCTAAGTTATAATAACCACTGTTTTCTTGATCAGTGCAGGGCTTAAAATTAGTATGATTTCTTACTGCTCTTGCTTTTGTTTGTGGTCATTAATTTTATATTGTTGCTTTTTTTGGGGAGGGGGAAGGAGCATAAGAGAAAATACAAAGGGCAAGCAATTAACATTACAATTAACAATCTCAAATTTTCTAGTTTTTATAATAATTCATTTTACCTAGGGTGGAAAACTCATCTTTCCCTTTGCCTAGAAAATTCAGGACACAATTAAATGAGTACATGCAATAAAAATAGTAATCTATTGCAGGTTTCTCAAGTAATACTTACGTTTACAATAAAAGGTTATTTCACTGAAACTGAACATGAATTGCTTTATATGGACAAAGAGAAAGCCCAAACTTAACTCATGAAATTATATATTGTCTGTAATAAGAAAGTTTTAAAATTCCCTAATCTTGTGATTTATCGAATTATATTTAATGTGTTCCAGATGCAACAATTAATCTCTAAAAACCTCAAAACTATATTTATTGGTATTCTTTCAGTTACAGCTGAACTGATTTGGTCCATATATGTATTTTCAAATACATGCTTTTGTTGGTAACTTATTTATGGATCATTCAGAATTAATTCTGTCTTTTGATTATCACAGAGGAGAAAAGATCTTATTATCAGGACCAAATTATTGTCTGACCAACTTTTTTATAATCATTAAATAACTTTAAAGGCTGTAAGAATCAAATAACGCTTCATTTTTTAATATTCCACTAAACACAATATATCCAATATATGTATACAAAATATTTCCTGCCTCAAAGTTAAAATTACATTAAATAGTTGCTTTTTACTTCTGTTATAATCTTTAGGCAAGACTATGTGGTTGGGTTTTCCCCAGCAGCGCTGCCAGCAGAGCCCTCCTTTGCCTGAAGGACCAATGCTCAGCAGTGCTTACAGATCTAAAGCATTGTGGCCTTCAGAGAGAAAGGGGTTCCCCTCCCTCCTGAATAATAAATATTTTCATGTAAATGCAAAGATCTGCAGTTCGTATCATCTCTGTTTTATTTTCCATCTGTTTTGGTGACTCCTCTGAAATCCTGACCCCAGGAAAAGGTGTCAGAGAAAGCCAAAGGAAGGGCTGTGTGCTGTTCCCTCTTTACATGTCTTGGAGGGCTGAGTTTTTTAGGGGGCAGTTTTATGTGTTTTTTGAGGGGAGTTGTGGGTATGGGTTTTCCTTTTCCTTTTAGGGCATCATTTTGAACTAAGTAGCACATAATTGAGCAAAGTTATTGAATTCTGTGTAGTGTCTCTATACTTAGAGTTATGAAAAAACCTCAAGTCAAGCGTGGTTTTAATAACTGCAAGCTGATGCCAAAATATTAATGGATTTAAAGGATTTTACCCTCTGAGGTCTTCAGGAGAATAATTTAAAGGTTTTATTTTTCCTTGAGGACTTTTTTTTTCTTTTTAAAATCTTTTCATTTTCAAATGTCATTGTTTTCTACTTTTTTGATAGATTTGAAGGGGTTTTGTCAGCTCTCAGTAAAAATTAAGGTCTTTTCAAATGACCTGATTATCCCTCTGCAATATTGTTGATCCAGAGAAGGAGGAGGAGTGGGAGTGACAACAGCATAACAAATGAGAAAATAAAGTGACAGGGCTGAAAGATGTAGACTAAAATCCTATAACTAAAGCTTCACAGTAAATGAGTTTGAATTCTTTCAATAAGTTATATATACACCTCACTTGAAATCTCAGTAAATATGATGGAAGTTTTGTTTAGGGAATGGTCAATATTTCACTTATTCGGCTTCCCAAAATGTCTTCTGTTTCTGCAGACTTTAAAGATTGATGGTACTTTAGCCTGTCAAATCCCCAGGGAGCATTGCGGAAATGAATGCTGCTCCATCCACCTGCCTGTGGCAGAAGGGCTCTAGCTCTCACACCTGAGAGAGATTTCTTTCTATGCTGGGATGTGACCTTTTCAGTTGTTTACACTCCTGGCTTGGTTGGAAATGCACTTTTTTTCTGAGCAGCCTAGGTTTGCCCCAAGTTGCAAGGATTTTGTCTGCACACTATTTTTGAGAAATATTTTCCTCTTGAGCAAATATGTGCCTCCCACCTCTCAGGCTAGACTGAGGCTGCTCTCAGCAAGTTTCAGCAAAACTGGTATTTTCTGTAGATAATCAAAAGCTTCTTCTTACTGGCCGCAGATAGCTGAATGTGGTGAGGGCATCCCCACCACAGAGCTGCTCTGCCCTGGCAGCTCTGCTGGAAAGAGCAGTCTGAGCAGGAGCTGTGCCTCTGCCCCAGCTGGGCCCTGTGCTGTGTCTCTCCTCTTGCATCCACACCTTGTGAGACCACAGGCAGCTGCAAGGGGCTGACCAGGCTCAATATTAATCACTGCAGGCTTGAGGGATGGGGGGCTGCAGCAACCTTTGCTTCAATTAAATTGGTCCATATTTTGGGCTACATCTACTCTAAGTATCCTCCTGAAAGTGCAGTCCCCCTCCTCTCCCCCGTATGTGTTTTTTAGGACCGTTCTTGATCCTTTCTGCTGGAGGAATGGATCTGAATGCAGCTGTGCCACTGGTATTTACTCTTCCACCTTCTTGTGTTCCCTAAACTGGGTTATAAAATCCAAAGCTCCCCTTTTCTTAGAGATTGTATCTAAATTTACATTTTTAATGTATAAGTTTTTATTTCTTTAATTTTAGTGACTTTTAGTTGCTCAGTGTTTTCATGACTGACAGCTTATTTTATGAGCTACAGGCCATAAAATGTGTATAATGGGCAAGGGCTACTTCTTAAACTGCCCTAAAATCTTCCATAACAAACTGATGATTGAGGTGTCAGGTTGGGAACTTGGGGTGCTTTCCTCATGGTGGATTTGTCTTACTCTTTAGGAACATGCCCCATTTCATCTTCAGGAGGGCACTGCTTTCACAGTCCCTCTGCATTCAGCTCTTCCATGTGAGCCTGTGGCCCTGTTTTTCCCTAAAATACAACTGAAGATCAACTCTTTAAGGATTATGTTATGTTTAATGCCAACATTCAAAAGCCGGCTGAAAATAATTTTACATTTGAGTAAGGACAGTGCAATCCTACAAACAGCGATTAGTTTCCAGTTCACTCCTCTGGTTCCCAGGTGTCAGTGCTGGTACAGTGACAGAGGTAGAATACATGCTTGAGTAAGCACAAACCCATGGTATCCTTGATTTAAATGAATTGTAACTGCAGTGCAGTCACACCAGAAATTTATATTCTGAAGGTGCAAAAAGCTGACAGACCAACCAATCTGCCACCAAAGTGAAGTTCCACTTCTGGTTCCTTATTTCCAAGATTCTAAGTAATGTGATGTCATTTTTCCCGTCTTTTTTCTGAAGGTAAAGGTAGATTTTCCCTGCACAGGGCATATCACACATCACAGCAATAAACTGGTGTGCCACCATTTCTTATCACACTCCACAAAGAATGAAGCATCCTTTGTTCCTGGTAAATCCTGACTGCTGGGCTCGAATGAACAAATGAATCTCTGGGCTGAGCACAGGTCTGGGCTTTCACAAGTACCATTATTTTATCATTGCACAGAAGCCAGAGACAAACATCAGTTTAAATCTGACTACAGAGTATAAGTGGTGGTACCTACATTGCACGTGGCTGTGCCACTATGTTCAGAGTATTTATGTATTTCTGGGAATTCTTCAGTCTCCTGGATTTGATTTGGAACCTGACTTGTATATACAAAATCGGTGGCAGAATTTGAATTGTCTTAGTTTTCAATTTTAAAGAAGACTTATCGCCAAAACAGGATTTCATCAACACTGTTGTATTGGTTAGTAAGTATCTGCAGAACTACTGTGTGCTGTAAGATTAATACAAAATAGTAAAAACTGAATATTGGCCAGATTCCTCAGCAGAGACAATGGGAGGATATTCCTTCATTTTGTCTCTGCAAAGGAAGCAATGCAGCTTGTCTTTTAACCACAAACTCACAGTTGTGTGCAATACTACTCACGTTTGCATGTGAATGAGAATTGAGATAGTTGTTTATGCTGTTATGATTTTTAGTTATATTCAGGTTGACAGAAAGAAGTTCAATGTTTCATGACCTTCCAGCTGTTCCAGAGAGAGCCTACCTAATGAAACACTTTATTGTGGTATTTGCTGTGGTCTGAATTTATTCTTTATACTTAGCAGAGGAATTACTTCTTAAATAAAGGCAAATGTATCTGTTTATCCCTAATCACTGATGTTAGTGGTGCTACAAGTGGTAATAAATAGCAGACATAGAATAAGTTGTGCCTCTACGTCAATGCCAGGATAGTCTTTATTCTAGTGCTGCACCTTAGCACTTACAATAAGAATTCACTTCCTCTCAATTTATGCAAATATGACAAATGATATAGCTATATCGCAATTTATGCTATTTTTTTGCTCAACTTTATTTCTTATGAGATAATGGCAAAATGTATACTTTTGTATGTGTAATATTTCCATGAGTGCTGACTAAAACCCTATGGTTTTATGTCCAAAAGCTTAATTTTAATTCTGTGAAATACTGCTCATCAAACCTTTTTTTGAAAAAAGGTTTTTTGTCCTGTGGTTACTTTTTGCTGACTTACAGATAATGCAGTTAATATAATCCAAAAATAACCATTGTCCCATTGTTGCTGATTGCAGCAACAGGATATGAAAGTATTATTAGCTGTCTTTTTTACTAGCGCAGTATTAATGGATCCTAAAATTCAAACATTTTCCAAATGAAATAGCAGATGCAAAATGCTGCAGCTCAAAAAGGCAAGCTGTCCAAAAGGTCAAAGCAGGCATGTCTACATCCAGGAGCAGAAGCCTCATGGCTTTGCAGGAAGGTGCAGAAAATAGGGCTAACTGCTTTGCTTGATAATTACATCCTTCTATACATGCAAAACTACCTTGAGATTTTCCTGGCTTATGCACTCTTCTGTAAAATCTCAGTGTTTATTCATTAGGGATGCTGTGTTTTTTGCTGATCCACAAGCTAAATTGTGGAGGTGTTTCTTGGAATTCTTTTTCATGGATTGTGTATTCATTATTTTAGTAAATTTAAAAGGTTGTAAAATTGCAAAGAGTAAACAGAATTTTCATATTGAGAAACTAATGGTCATTTGGGACATTCCTCTCCTGAGGGACAGTGTTGGAAGTTATGCCAATCCTTTCAAAAGAATTATAATTATATTTGCATAAATATTATGCAGAATTGTTTGAAGGAGAACTCTGGATATGATAAATTTCACAGTATTCATTTACAAGGCTCAGGAACAGTAACAATGCATTTCCTATACTAGTAAATAGGCGTAGCAATCTAAGTTCATGGTTTGTTCCTCAGCTGTCCTTTTGGTGCTGTCCCATTAGCCTTTTCTCTAACACATACCTATCAGTACACAGTCTCTAGATTAGATCTGAAGTAAGCTGATTTTTATCAAGCCACTGGGTAATTCTGACTACTTTATGTGACATTTTTAGTATTGTGCCATGGCAGCTGACCTATGTAAGTCAGGGATTCCTCTATTACCAGCATGCTGAAAAATATCTGGGAGCATCCTTTCAGCACATGCCTGTCAAAGGTAAGAGAGGGAAATGCTTTCTGTGTATTAAAAGTGTAAGAACTGTTATGTGGAATTAGGGGATAAGCTCTGTTTTCATTCTCAGTTTGTGAAGGCTTTGAAGGAGCAGCTATGTAGGCCTGTCCTGGCATCATGTTAGTTTTGTGTAGATAACATACTATTGTCATTTCACTGTTCTTAAATCCAGAAGGAAGTTTGTGACAGGTTCTTCTTGAAATCTGTTACAGTACTGGAAATGTAATAATATAATGTGGCAAAACTGTTTATTCCTTGTATCAAGGGATCTTGTCTGTACAAAGTACTTAGCAGCAGCAGTGCTCAGTTTGTTTTTGGTGCTTTTATTTCAGCTCAAAGAGAAGCATTTTCTCTTACTGAAAATGCTGAAAAAGGCAGTATGTTTTCCTTTATCATATTTAGTGTTGCACGAGGAGTAGGTAATCCTCAATTAAAGCTGATAAGCCTGAAAGGGATTTCAGCTGCTTGTTTTAGCAAAAAAAATCTTTTCTCCACCTGTTTTATTTTTTCTTGTTCATGGGTTCTTTTAATAAAGAGTTTGTATTTTCTATACAACAGGAGGGTATTTTTTTTTTTCTAGTCTAGCATGACAGACATTCTGGCTGGCTTACCCGTCAGTCTGGTGTGAGATACACAAAAAAAAAAAAAGAAAAAATAGATTCTAATCAAGGCAAAAAATGTGGTTATGAATCATTCTCGTCCTGTGAAAAAAAAATAATGTCCTCTGTAAAAAACATCATTTCATCAACAAAATTGTTTTGTAGAAAACTGGTCCAGCATAACAGTATGCTCTTAAACAGATAATGCATCATTCAGGAAATTCGTACAGCAATCCTTTACAATAAAAGACTTAGGTAGTCAGTTAATCAACTGGCTTATGCATTAGAGATCTTCTTATTATAAGCCTTGCCAGATACTTATGTCAAGAATGGGTTTCAAAACTTAGCATACAGTTTGCATAAATGATTACTGTTCTGGTGATATCCTCTCTCAGGAAAAAGGACACTAGTTTCTACTACAAGACTGAGAACACTTCATTTTACAGATCCTAGTTTTTCATCATCTCTTTCATAATCTGCATGAGAAATGCAGACTATATTGTGAATTCTTTGGTAGTTTTCACAGTAATCCTTGTATCTGTCTGAGGTGATTATAGCATTTGTTCTTGTTCTTTTCTGAATAGCCTTCTGAAAGAGTAAGATATGGAATAAAATGTTTTCTTCTATCTGAAAGCCAAGTTTGCTGTAGAGTTCAGCAGGGAGAAAGTCTAAGTGGTGCTGAAATCGCCAGCTCACCACTCCAGCCATTGTCATGGCTGTCTTCACTGCCTGATGGTCTTATGGTCTTCATGTCAACATCTGGCAGGTCTGGCTTTAGGTCTGGTTTAAAACTCGTTCTTTAGGGAAAGCATTCTTAGGTACTCACTTTTTAAAAATATATTTTCCCTTTTCCCTTTTAGGAAGATATGCCATATTAAGCTTATTAAAAAGCTTTTCAAATACTCCAAATTTTTCTTTCATTTAGCTTTGTCAAAGCATTGACAAAAATCTCCGGGGAAAACAGACTAAGACAGGCTTTTACATTATGAACATTGTAAGGTACATTGCATAATGCCCTTTGTTCGGGCATATGCAATATGCCAGAACATATTTGTTAGATGAGAAGAATTGCGGAGAGAGGGAGAATGCCAAATTCATATCAAGTCAGAAGCACTTAAAGGAGTTGTTCAGTGCACAGCACATTAAAAGAATAAATGATTTTTCATATAAAGAGCAACCACACATTGGAATTTAGAACTCCCACTTACATGAGTAGTGCTTTTCCATTTGTTATAAAGAAAGACTTAATGTTTTAAATAGTGGTATTGGAAAAGAAGATGAATAAAGATCCTTATGTAAGGTATTTCATTTGAGTAAAGCAAAAAGAAAGGAAATGTATTTGGTGGTTAAGTGGTTTGGTTGGTTTTTTTTTTCCTTGATTAGTTGTTTACTGGAGTAAACTATTTCAAAAACAAAATGTAAGTTCAATTCCTTTTCTGCCTGATCCACCAAGGAGTGATCCAGAAATTGATCAGGATACTTGTCAGGACCAAATCACTTGAATTCTACTTGTATCCAACTACCCTGTTCCAAAACCAGCCCCTACACTCCACCCTGGGTAGTATATGATGCATGTGCTCATGCAGTATCCTCATCAGGAAGTGCAAATTCTAATCAATTTTTTTTCATTCCAGATTGGAATTATTTATGAAGTGCGTTTTCTAATATTAAAAAAGTGTGGTCACAATGAAGCCGTTCAGAGCCTCTTTATGATATTACCTGTGAATTATGATGTTACAGCCAAAATTGTGGTCGTAGGAATACTTGCAAGGATCCCATCCAGCTCAAAAAAAGAAACTGCAATTGTGTCAATAGCCTGGCTGGCCTGCCCCCCAAATCCTCTTGATATTTCTACATTTGAGCCAAGATTTAGAAGGAGGATTTAACAGGGAAAACATAGAGATGTAAGGATGGCAAAACATGTTCTTGTCTCTGTAGCTTGGTAGAATATGGCTAAAATAATTTTTCAGATGATATAACATTTTTAAAATACATAGAAAATAAAATCACCTAAACTCCCGAGCTTGTGTGCTGTGGAGTAGCACAGTGCAGTAACACATCAATGTACAGTTTTCTATGTTGGCCCTTGTGCTCAGAGTGATTGTGCTGGTCTCTCTGTGTTGGTCCTTGTGCTCATAGTTTTAGAGAAACTGTTGAATGTCCTCATTACTTGAACTGGATGACAGGTCAAATCTTCACAGACCTCATCTCAGTTCCTTCCAGTTCTCCTCCTCAGTGCTGCTGAACTTGGCTCCCAATTCATGCACATTTGGCACTGTTTGTTTTCTCATCCCTCTCTGAAATTTCTCTCAGCAGCTTACAGCTTGCTATTGCAGCTAATTAGGTGACAATCTAATAATTGATTTGTAGGTGCTTGCTAATTAAAGTTAATCATGTATGCACAGTTGTGATTTTTTCTCATTTTAAAGTAGTGTGATCACAGCCAATGAAAAGATGGCAGGAGGGAACTGTTCAATGTGTGTGTGTAATTTTCTTGAAAACCGTATAAATGCTTTTCAGATTTCTAGATGCTATAGATTCTTCATCTGCCAGTTGAGCTGAAAATGCTGCCAGTGACTGAACAGCAAATCAGTGTCATAGGATATACCTTAGGTATACCAATATTTAACTATAGTTGAATCTAATGAAAATCTTGCCTGAGTGAGTAAAACCTGGGACTGGGAATCCTCACACAAATCCCCAGGAGCATCAAGCACATGTAATGCAAGTGCATTTGGGGATGTAAGTGAGAACTAGACTGTTCAAAATTTGTCAGTATCAGCCTCCTTGCGCACATTCCTGTACCTGTGTTCATTCTTCATCCTCCAGCCTGTAGTTTATCCTGTAGGTGTAAAACATTGGAGAGTAGTCTAATATTAGATAGTGAATGTTAGGTGTTGTCCTCTCCTGAGTTAAGTGTTAGTTGGCAAATATATTCAACGTGGTTTTGAAGATCATTCCCTTAGAGAGCATTGTGGATGTCTTCCTTTTCTATATGCCAGTGAATTTGATCTCTTTATGTGTGGTTCTAGACATATTGGCATCCAAATCTTGCTGTGTATTATTCCTGCTGCAGTTGTAGGTGGACTTTGTTTAACTACATATTTTTCCACAGCTTTTAATCTCCCCTGGACTTTCATAAGAACAGAACTTTCCTTCTGGATTTTTAGAAATAATGGGGGTAAAGGATATACAAAGCACTTTTTTCCCTGCATATCAGGGAAATATGATTTTCAATTCAGCTGGTAACATGGATTAAATTGGTTCTGCACTTGAAAAGAATTCATCCTAGTGTAAGGAGATGTGGGCTTTGTGCTTCCACTGTGGATATGGTCATGGATAGCAGTACCAACGTAGAGAGCCATTGTGAGGCTGTGGGTAGAAATGGGTGTGAGCTGGTGAAAGTGCAGAGTTGCAGCTAGGGAGGTCACCTTGTATCTTCTGCTCTGGACAACAGGTGATAAGTTATTTCACTGTTCTAAAGAAAATAAATGGGTGAGAAGGTTCACTTTCATTTCACACCTCAGAAAGAGGCCAGCAGTCAGCTAGACACAAGTATAGCATGGGAAACTAACTGAGGAGCTGTGGATCAGTTTCTCACACACAAAGCAGGCCTAAAGTGCATTTAGCACCTTTGCAATGTCCCTGTCTGCTTTCCTGCAAGTTCTGCTCTCCTCATCGCTTGGGTGATTAGTACAGAACTGGATGACCCTTTCTCACCACCCAGGAACTGGGATGAAGTGTTCATAAGAGTTTTCATCCAAAAGGGAAGTGTGCTAAAGTACTTCAGAAAGCTCAGCTTCAGCAAGGCAGTGTGAGTTCTTTGCTGATCAGTGTCTTAGAGATTGCAGGTATCCATCACAGGCACATTTGTTTTCCAGAGGTTTTGCCTTTTGGTTTTTCAATTTGGTTTTTTTTCCCCACTGTTTTAGTTACAGCTCTTAGTAACACATGGTTAGAATTGTTCATCTGTTTGTAGAGCTTATATTCAGTGATCCCAGTCCTGCCCTGGCTGTGTACTGGGCTGCAGCCAGGCTGCAGTTGTAGGACAGAAGTCAGGGTCAGCGATCATCTTCAGAACTCACCAGCTTTGCGTCGAGGAGCAGCTTCAGGGGTGAGTAATAACATGAAGGTAATTGTAAATGGCTTTAAGTACAGAAAGGGTCAAAAGAGCAAGAGGGAAACTTGCTATCTTAATCTTGTCCAACTGCTCAGGAAAAGGAGAGAGGACAGAGATGTGAAGAGTAAGGAAGAGGTTTTTCAAATTGTTTTGTGCTACATGTCTGTGATATGTTGCTCTGTGCCACTTTGGTGATGCAGAACAGCCATAAAGCTGGTCTAACAACATGTTTTTTCTGCATTTACTGCTTCATCAGAGCTCTGCGAAACAACTGGAGTGTAATGATGAATCAGTCCTGTTTATTTAATTTTGTTTTGCATACTTGAGCTTTACAGCAACATTATTAATGGCTAAAACTCAAGAAACATTCATCTTTGTTTATAGCAGAAGCTGAAATAATTGGAAAAAATGTTTTCCTCTGGTTTTCAACTTTTTCAATTAAGCTGCATTTGAATTTTCAATCTGTTGAGACTCATTCTTCATTATCTTTTCTCAGGGATGCATGTGGGTGTCATTTCCCCTAAACTGAACTCCCTAGGGCTAAGAGTCACTTTACATATTTCTTAAATGCAAGGCAATGAAAAACAAATACATTGAACAAAGAGAAAGGAAGAACAATGCTGTAGAAGTAGTCATCACCTTATGCAGTTATAATTATTACATGTTGTCTTCTTTTGTAGCTCTGCTTTACCTTGGATATCCTCTTACATACCTTTCTGTGCATATATTGTACTTAACTGTAACTTAACTACATATTGGACCAGTTCTTCAGCAAATAGACCCTGCTGATGGTGGAGAAATTGGAGATTACCACATACATGTTGAGCCAAAGACTGCCAAAGACTTTAGACTGTTTCCATTGATTTCAAAGATGACTTAGCAATTTAAACTGTGGAAATGAAACCTTGAAGTGTGAAAATTATCGGCTGGATTCTTTAGTAGCCTCCTAGAAAGTTTTGGTTCAGTTCAGGTCTTCTCTTGTGCTGAAGAGTTTGGCATTTTTCTTTGTATTACATTTATTGCTCTCCTACTTCCTCTATAGCCCCAAATTACAGCCCAAATCTGGACCATCTTTCTATTTGATTGCATTTGATTATTAGTTTTCTAAGACAGTAACTTTACAAGCCAAAAGTTGGAAGGTGGGCTTCACATATGTCTCTTCAAATGGAGAGAATTTGTCTCTACACCCTTCCAATTTATGGTGGTTATGTTTATTCATTCTCAGACACCTCTAAAGGAAAAACTTAGGATCATAAACACCTAAAACTGTAATGTAATAAAATTTAGTAAAATATAATTTCTCATAATGCATCAAGTACTTTTCCCCTACAGATGGCTTCACCATCATGATGTAATTTTAGGAAGGGTCTATAATTGTCATTTTTCTTACAACTTAGAACCAGAGCCAATCTTGCTTTATTGCAAAAGATGGGTCCACTGAGATTATCTTGCATTATTATGAACCATGCTCCCATCCACCAGCGAGAGCTCAGTAAATGTCTAACTCCCAAGGTCTGTCTGCAAACACAGCTGCCACTTTAGGGGTTCTTGTACAGCAGATGCTTTACTCCAATGCACCATGCTGTAGAATGATGGCAATACAGTGCTTGCAGGGAAAAACACAAGTCACATAGATTAAAAAAAACATATATGCTTTGCCAGAAATAAATCACAATGATTTTTTTTCTCAAAACAGCTAAACTCTTTATTTACCCTTGGAATTTTAAAATGTCATTCTAGGTGAAATACAGCATATTCACATGGAAAGTATATTGAACTTCAGTTGAATTTGAATTGCATGGCTTTTGGTGTCTGTCATTATCCACTTCATTATTAAGAGCAAATTCTATTAAGAAATAAGCTCATTATTGTATTTGCACACTGAAAACAGGAATTCTATTGCTTAATTAAGCAGATATCTGTAAGTTCTATTTCCCATCTGAAATATCTTCCATAAGTCAGATTATTGCAAACATCTGAAATAAATCCATGTAGGAGATCTGATTTTTCTTTAAAATGCCAGAGAATGAGCATACCTGGAGAGAAATCCTTCTAGTAGTCCATTTTTTATCAGGTTCTACCACTTAGAAGTCATTAAAGTTAGTTTTAAAGAATGCATCATTTTTACTCATTAGAGAAAAGGCATCTTCAACTTCTTTGGAAAAGTCCATGCAAATTTAAGAATCTGTGTGTATGTCTAGTTGTCTTGATATCCTTCTTGTTATCTTCTGCAAAGTTAGTGGTATTTATTTCATAGTAAAGTTTGTCAGTATGTACTTACCCATGGACACAAAAGATCACTTTTTTGGTAGTACAAAAATTTAGCTCAGTTTAACTTGCTTGTAAGCAACAGGTCTCATTTGGTTAAATAAGGAGACTATAGAGATATCCATGATGGGCTTTGCCACTTACTCCTTGAAGCTGGAATGTCACCCTTTGTTTCACTTTTCAGTGAAACCCTGTGGCTAGCACAGACATTTCCCGTGAGAATTTTTCTCTCTTTTCTTGTGTTTTTATAAACAAAGATAAAGTTTGGATGTTATTAAAACAGTTTCTCGAGATGTGCACAGTTCAGGCCTGGCCAATCAGGCCTAGGGGGAGGTTTTGGACTGACCAATCTGAGTGACCTTTGAAAAGTCTATATAAGTTGGAATTAAATAATAAAATACAGATCTTTTATGCCACACTGAGAGTCTGGTCCTGTTCTCTCGGCTAGCAGCTCAACAGCGACAAAACCCTGCTCTTGGGTCTCAGCTTCAGTCTTTTCTGAATTCTGCATCCCAACTAGTGACTGCTTTCAGACTTGCCAGAAGCAGTGCTGCCCCTATCCCTCCTGGCTCTGTCCCCAGGACACCTCGATGTCCATACTTCACTGGGTGTCACCAGTATGTTTTAGGGATGCTGTGAGGGTACCACACTGCCAAGCCGTCTGGCAGTGCTGCGACTGCTTCCAGGCTGAGTGTGTGCAACTGGGTTTTAAACCAAATCCGTTCAGCCTGAGGATCACTAGCACAAAGTCTTCCAGGGTTGCTTTAGAGGCAGGTTTTTGTGTGGGTGGAATTTTAAGGCATATTTATTTTTTAAAGGCTGCAGTCTCTCTGTTCATTGTCAGCTCCTGCTTCCCTTTGCTGTGAGCAGCTGGACTGCTTGGGAGAGCAGTGCTGGCAGGTGGCTGCAGAAGCATCAGCCTGTGCCCCTGCTTTCACCCAGACTGTCAGGACACACTGGAACTGGGAGTTCACTTAACAGCTCCAGGAGTGGAGTGTGGAATTGGCATACAGCTGTCCTGGTATTTCCTTCTCTGTGTGAGCTAAAGCACTCTGTGCAGCAAAGTGAAATCCAAGCTCTGCATTAGTGCAGGATGGTGCTTGGATCTGCTGCGCCAGTGCAGAGCAGCCTGGTTTGCACTGACAGGAGATACTATGGCAGTGACAGCTTGTTTACTGTATTTGTTTTTATTTTAATTTTCAATTCTAGATTTCCAGGGGCCTGCTTTGAAAGCTGGTGAAGCCCCTTTGGACATTCTGGGCATTTATAGTGAAGTAAAATAGGAAATATATTGCTTTTCCATTCCAGAGGAGTCACTGCCAAAATACAGCTTTTTTTGAAAGGGTAACTTTTGAAGTTGAAAAGTTACCTACTTCCGAGGTATGACTCTTTCAACTTGCTCTGGTATTGTGAATTGTTTACATTTCCCCAGGTAAATTTGAAGAAATTTTGTTGTTTTTTTCCTTGATGCATATTACAGGACTTATATGGAAAACTGGGAAGATAATTTGGTAGTGGATTCAGTTTGCGGCTCTTCCTCAACAGGATCACAATGACTTTAATTCTTGTTTGGAATCCAAGTTGCCATAGGTGTTACCAGACTTCAGGTCTCTAAAAGTACAGTAGGTATAATAAATTTGCTGTACAACTTCATGGATTTCATGAATAGAGTTGAAACACCCTGGTAAAGTGAACATGTGCTATTTTCTGTGAAAATGTTTTTTTTTTCCATCCTTGATAATAGTTTTATTCAAGAGCTTAAGTCCAAGAACATTCTTTGAACACAGCTATAATTGCTTATGAATATTCCAATTATTGAGAAGGCAGTGGTAAATCATCTTGTCTTCATAGAGAAAGAGGAGTGTCATTGTGTGATGAAGATTGTGGGTGGGTAATCAGGACTGTAGAATTTGAAATACTCATTTTTGCCATTCATTCTGACTTTCACCAGTCACTGGTACTTTTCTTGTTTCAATTCTTCTAAATGTGTCAATAATAGAAAGAGTCACCTTAGGGGGATACTTAATATTTGCAAAATGCTTTTCAACTTTTAGCAGAAAAATGCAAAGGCAGATAAAAATTCTTTCTTAACATATTAATTATTAAATTTCTTCTTTTACTTGTGATATATTAAAATGAAAAGGAACTTAACTTTCAATGATTTCTTTGTGTAACATTGATAATAATAAAGATATTTTAATATTATTAAAAGAATGGAAATACTGACGTACCAAAATGCTTTTTCTTTTATTGTTAAATTCTGGATTCTTCCTTCTTTTCTGATTTCCCATTTTGGTTCCTACTGAAGTAAGAGTTAACTCAGTTCCATTATCCATTGCCTTCAGTTGAGAAATCAATAACATCAAAATTAGAACAGCAAAAATTTTGAGACCTTTCAGTAAATTATTAAAAAAATAATGATGAGTACTCTGTGAGCAAAGGAGTCCTGAAAAGGGTTTTCAGTTATTGGAAATCGCCTTGTTGTTTTCCTCAGTTCAATATGATTGGAAGAACCTTACATTTCAGTAGGTTTAACTCTTATTTGTGCTTATTTTAATTATTTGTAAATCTTCAAATGAAGACACAGGATCTGGGCAGAGTTGAGAAGAATTACACATAATGTCTACAGTTAACTACACAGAAACATAATGGAACTTGAAATAGGGTGATTTTTTTTTTTTAAAGTAAGCTCTGTGACAGTCAGCAGATAAGAGGAAGAATGACTAAACAGCACTGATTGCTAATTTTATCACTCATTAGGGATATTTTGATCTCCTACCATTAGAAAGAGAGGAGGAAGAGGTAAAATCCCATGCAGCTCACAGCCGTCTTGGTTTAACCCTGAGTGCAGTGCTTGAACTCCTCTCTCTAAGAATGTAAAAGTTTTGAAATCTTGGTTCTTCAATTCTATCTTCTTTTTTAATCTCTTTTTTAGGTTGATGCAATCAATATTTCTTCTATACATTTTCCAAGATAGACACATTTTAAATTACTGTCACATAGATCAATTCAGGAGCTTTGAGCCCTGAAACCATTATTTATTAAAATGTGAGACTCACATTCAGAAGAGAACATGGTGGAATTTGAACTAGATACGTCTCTTTGGTTCACATAGTCAGGAAAATTTTATGTCATTTTTTTTTTCTAATAATAATTTTCTTTGTGCTTAATGTGTGGGTGTTCTTTGTGGGTTATCTCCCCTTCTTCCAGCCTTGCTGCCTGAAGTTCACTGTTAGTGTCTTAAGTGTATTAAGTTTGGCTACTGATGTGTCATTTTATCTCTTGTTTTATCAAACACCCTGCGTAAAACTGATGGGGTAATTCCAGGTGAAGCAGACTAAATGCCCTCCCAAAATATTGTCTGAATTATTAAGAGAAATGCTAGATTGACAGCTTAGTGTAATAAAAACTCTTCAGAGTAATAAAAACACTTAAGACAATATGTGCAATGTACTGCCCATACTGAAATAATTTTAGAACATCTTCCAAAATTTCTGTGACATTTTGAGAAAGATATGTCTCTTCTGTGTTGAGTGTTATGGATAGTATCAGTTATGGTACAGCATGCAATGTCATTTAGAGCTTCAGAAAGTAAAATGCTCTAGATCTGTTAGCCTTATAGAGGAAAAAAGTCATTAATCAGCTGGGAGCTTTCTTAAGATACAGAAGCACACTACATTGGAAGAGTGAAATAGACATCAATTAACCATATTTACTGTGTTTCTATGATGGATTGTTAACTTACATGAATGAATTGCATTGAAGCAGTAATAAAACATGAAAATAGTGAGATCAATTCCACAGCCCTTTATTTTGCATTTCTTTGGTAGTAGTCATGTGCTTCAGATGACATCTACTTGATAAAATGAGCTGCTGCTTTCCTATACACCCCAACCTGTGAGCTCAGCACCACTTTGGTGAAACAGTTTGGGAGACTAACATAGGTTTACTTTGTAAGAATTATTGATGTGTCTCTGAAAGTAGAATTTATGTCTTTGGGCTCCATCAGACAGGGGGATGAGACACGCCCTCAGCACTTTTACCCAGGGACAGAAAACATTCACGAGACCAGCAGTTATATCTGAGATATGAAAAGAAAGTGCCAGAGCCTGCAGTGATGGCATTTTAGCACTTCGTATGCAGTTGATGGCAAAAGAAATCAGTAAACATGTGCAAAACATAATGACAGCCCTGAGAGGTGATGGCCATCATATCTAACTGTGTAGTGACATGTCTGTGACAGATGTGTGGCACCCCTAGTCCTCTCAGGAGTCTGAGCTGCTGATAGGAGGAAAGCATCACTGCCTCCCTCTCAGCATGGACTGGTATGCCAGATGTGCATGCAGTATTCTTGGTGGAGAGAGAGGAGTCTCCTTTGTGCTCATAGTCTCTAATAAGAGCAATCAATTAATGTGAAAACTCTTTTTTTGTGTGTGTATAGAAAAATAAAAAGGTTAATTCTAAGTGTTGACGTTGTGTTAACCAATGTTATGTGAAGAATCACTGCCAAAATATATGGATTTGGAAACAAACCAAATTCTATAAATAGAAATTTATGTAATAATAAACCCTAAGTTTTTATCATACAGTGGACACATAACTTTACAGATTCATATATTGAATCTTTTATGCACTTCTTTGTTTATCATTGTTGATTAATGAAATACAAAACCTATAGATACTGTTGCATTATGAACTGGTGATTTGAGATATACATGTTTAATGATGTAGCTTCAGAATCAGTTCCAAAAAAATGAATGCAATATTTTTATGTGCAGTAAAGAGAGAATATTTAATATCTCTTTAATTATACTTATCATAAAAAGAGTTTTCAATATCCCAAGTGAGCTTTTTACCCCTTACCCTCTTTCAGATCCTGCTTTTTGTTCTTAAGCATGTACAGTTTAGGTCACAAGTAGATTCTTAGCAAGGCTGTGCTGCTGATAGATCTTGGGATAGCAATTAAGTATAAATAGATGCATTAGTCAATTCCTGTGTAGTGTGTACACTCACATATACAAATGTATGTATGTGTATATATACATATGTGTGTAAATATATACATGTGTATATATACATATCTGTGCATTTCTAGTATTTTACTAAGATAAAATGCTGTTTCTATTAAAGTTTTGATTCCAGACTTGAGATTTATGGTAAAATTTCCCTTTTCATTTGTGTTCATGGAGTGAAGTTAGTGATATTTAATTCTTCTGAAAATATTAAGGTACACAAAATCTACTGACCAAAAAAACCCCAAAATTGAACTCCATTTGAATTAGCTTTGAATTAGCTCCTTCAGGGCAATGCAAATTACTCTGACTCTAGAATCTTTCTTGGAAATATGTTCCAAATAAACTTATTTAGAGTGATTGAGTCAACAGTAGAAACAAATTTGGATTTCAGTCGAAAAAGAGAAGCTGTGGGAACAGCATGCAATAATGGTGCTGCCACACTAATTACTGTGGACAGGAGAAAGTGCTTTGAGGAAAACTTGTTTCATGTTAGCATAATATATATTTCATTTTCCTCATTTGATATGAAAAAAATGAGATAAATTGGTGCATCCTGTAAATGCAAAATTTAAACACGTCTGAAATAAATTTGTACAATTTATAAGTTGGACTAAGTGTGCTCTTCTTTAAAAAAAGAATGACTAAACTCAGCACATAACCTTTTTTATACATAGAAGATGTTATGTTGAAACTATACTCAGTGGAGTTTGTTCACAGTTAAATACATGACCTATTTGTCATTTTTCATATGTCAGGAGTTCATGTTGTTTAGGTCTATCAAATCAAATGTGAGATTGTGGCTTTATCCTAGCTTTCTGAGAGTCTATTGCAGAGTGACTTGCTTGTCAGACTATCCAGTGGACACCCTAGTGACATTCAGCACATGGGAAAATAAGGGAAAGTGAATTCAGCAGCAGAGGAACTGCAAGGACAGCAAAATATCTCCAGTTTCAGTGAGGTGCTGTTCAGACAAAGCTTCATAACTCCATGTTTTCCTGATACTGGGCAACACTGTTAGTAAGATAAGTAAATATTCATATAGTATAGTTACATGAGTTTGCAGAAGTGTAGTTCCTTTCCTGACTCACCTGAGTTTGTGTTTATGAATCCTAACTGTTTCATGCAGATGGAACTAATACAGATAGGAAATCAGGCACATTTTAAGCATAGGTTCTCTCCCAGGGCCTTTTCTCATGCCTGTAACAGAAATGTAGAACGTTGATTTTTTCCCCTAGATTAAACTCATGCCTGTGCCCATTTTTGCTCACCTACAGTGAGGAGCAGAGTGCTTCTTGGCCCCCTGACATGATGAAAAGTTCAACAGCAAAGTGGCCACAGGGTGTTCTGAGTCACCTCCAAAGCCTGGGCAGAGGAGCACTCCTTCCAATAGGTGTAAGCCACCTTCGAGACAGAAGATAAGAGCATTCTGCTAGTCTGTGAGATAAGCTGTGCATCACACTCCATTGGATAGGCAAATGGTGTGTGTTTTCAACCAAATGAAAAATTCGGGTGATTATTGCAAGAGGAAGGGTAGTGGACATCATAAGAGCTGTATTATGGAGCATAATATAGGAGACAGGGATACAGGAGAACTATTGTGGTAGGAAAAAGTACAGGGAAGAGCACAGGGTAGGAAAAAGAAATATTTTATGTTGATAATGCCTTTCTCATTTATCTGACCTAGGAATGCTTGTCCTAGTTCCTCAGTTCTGAAGATGATATTGCTTAGTGGCAGTTCCTTTAGCCTTACACCATTGATACAGTACAGTCAATCATCTCTGAAGTTTTTGGAGATAAACACCGCAGAATTATAAAGCCTGCAAACAGTGACGTTGAGTACCATTCATGTGTAGCCAGCCTGAGGCATCGCTGAGCCTACAGAGACACTCTGCCGGCACACTGGGACCTGCATCTGTTTAGTACTCCTTGCATGTATTCTCTGCAAGCTCCCGTTTTTTAAAGCTTTCCAAGAAAGCAGGAGCAGTTTCTCTTTCTTCATACTTAAGAAATTACTTTGGAAGTTGAAATTATATCTAATACCCTCTTCCCACAGAGATACTTCCAAGACAGCTCCTAGAAATAAACCTGGCTTCCTCTACCTTTCCATTAAGAGTTTTATGTAGAGACTTTACCCATCTCTTTTCTTCATGGTCTTTGAACAGAATGATCCTGTTTCCACTGCAAGGTTTTTCTTTCCAAAATACTGCTATCAGCAAGTCAATCCTAGTCACTCTGAAGAGGATCATTACTTATTCATTAATTATGAAATATTCATAGTTCATTACTTATTACTTAACTTTCAAAAGCAAGCAGAAGGTCACACGATAATAGGACTTTGTGCATGTGACTTATTCAGAAAAGCTGGTAAGAATAAAATAAGACCAGAAATTTCCCCCCATGTTTGTTTGTTCCATATCTCATAAGCAGAAAAGATCTTTCCTGCTTTCAGGTTCCTTGTATTATCCCTGGCCAAGCTGACAGCTTTTGTGATCATTGCCCTGAAAGCCCTGAACTGTTCACTATGCTTCTGGCTCCACCCCTTTCCCAAAGACCTGAAAGGTTTGATATTCCCTCATCTCTGTTCTCCCCCCTGGCAGTTGTGTCGTTGACTGGACAGGACCAAGGAGTTGTTCCTGGGTGGCTGCTTCATCACATTTATTATTTTCCTGGGCGCTCCTAAGTAGCTTCATTGCTTTTCTTTCTCAATCTGAAAACCTGTAACATTTAGCTTCGTAGCAATTTGCTGTGATTGCAAACACACAGAAGCTGGCACTGATTTCAGAAAATACAATGTATTTTCATAACTCTGCAGTGTTTCTTTGTTCAGCTTGGCTTTGCACTCTGCCTCAATAGAAGGTAAATTTGAAGATGATCATGAAGGAATACAGAAGTAGAGAAAGCTATCTACATAGGAGGAATGTCTTCTATTAAAACAGTCAAGTGAATGACAGTCAAGTGAGTGGCAGTCAGAGAAGGCCCCTCAGATTCACCTATAGTTTGCTTAGATTGTTAAATAGCTGTATGCCAGTCACATTGGAAGAATCTTCTTTGAAGAAGCTAAAAGAAAAAACATTGGAGGATGAACTGAAAGGGAAGGTCGATGAAAAGCTGGGAAGTGTCAGGGAGGTTGCTGCTAGAAAGCCAAACTTTCCCCAGCTGTGAGAGAAAAAATTACTCACATACATCTGTGTCATTTTTTTTAGTTTCTTTTTGTACCTGGTACAGATATTTTCATTCAGAACACTCAGAGAACATTAAATTTCACCTAGCTATACTTGTGTTGATCTAAAATGCTTTAAATTAAAGAGCAAGTGACCTTCTCAGTGATAAATAAGACATAAACTGACAGAGGATCCGTTGCTTATTTTAATGGATTTCATAGTGGAAGACCATGCTCCGTGACAATGTGTGAATTTTGCTTCCAGACATCTATTTCAGATCCAGGCCACTAATTCCAGTGCTGACAGAACAAAGATGGCTTTGGTATTTTCTCTTTTTGATACAATGTATGCACTAAATAGATCATGGCTCTGTTTTCTTTAGACTAAGGTAGAGAAAATATGGGTTTCAAAAAAAAATCTCAATTCTGCAGCTACTCTTAGTTTTCTGTCTCTTACAACATTGGCACCAGAATGGCATGTATTTGTTTCTTGTGTTTTCACAATTGTAGCTGCAGAGATAAAATTAACTCCTCCCCATACATGTGTGTGTACACATGCCTTATTCTTATGGTTTATTCATCTTATAACGTTTTTATGAAAGCATCGCTTTAGGAACATCTCTTAGTCTGCTTGAACCAAGAGGTCTTTATAGTCACTATCTGTAGGCTGGGTCCCTGCCCAGTAGATAAAGAACACCTTTAAAATAAATTTTCATGTGTCTCATAAAACCAGAGCCTTCCAGAACAAATGCGTCACCAGAGGAGTTCTACAGATTTCTATGGAATCAGAGATTTCCCTTCATGGAGCTGTTCACAGGAACAGGCTTTGTCCTAGGAAGTTGTATCTATGTGTCCTTAACCATGAATTTGCATGCAGGATTATGTATAATATGCTCTTCTGCTTTTCTGCTGTGTAACTCATCTCGTGACACCAAAGAAGAAGAAAAACTAACCCACACTATCTCCAATGTTCTTGTTAATTTTGCACTGTCAGTTGTAATAGCTGCTTGCTGAAAAGATTTTGTGTTCAGTCTGATTTTCACTGCCTCCTCATTCTGTGCTTAGGGCAGAGAAAATATATCAGTAAATATTGAAGAGCAAAACTGTACTATGACTGACAGTTATAGTAATTCTTTGAGATACACTGGTAATGTCTGTTCAAGAATGAAGTCCCTAATTTCACTGTGTTTTGATTACAGATCTGATTTGTTTCAATCAAAGAGTGACAGCTAGTATAATTTTTAAGGCAGGTGTCATATGGGTTTTATTTTTATAGTTCTGTGGTCCAAAATGGCAAATAAATGATTTTCTGTGGTGTGGTCATATATAAACACAATTATGTAAGAGCATATACAAGAGCAAATCAGTGCATCATCTGTGTCAGATGCATCCAGCAGAACCTGTTTCCAAATACCTCTTGACCTACTGAGGAACTCTCACCATCTCTAGGGCAACCCTGTGGGAAAATAGAGAGTCCAGAGAGACCAGCCAGCTGTTGTTGCAGGCTGCCTATGGTGTTCATCTATCTCTGCACTTTTGACTGTCTTGTTTCTGCCCCTCTACTTAGTGGATGTCTTCTCTGAATCTCTACAAACACCCTTCCCCTCAGTTTTACTTCACTTCTGTCCCAAGTGTATCTGTCGTGGTCCTGCTTGCCTGTTTCTTTGTCTTATCTGCTTGAGCTTTCCCTTTCTTAGTGCCCCCTTGTCCCCCCCATCCCTTCTCAGCATTGTTTGCTCATTTCCACTGCAGACCTAACGTTTGCTGTGATTGCGTTGTTCACACTGCTCATTTTTTGCATCACTTTCTCCTCAGGTACCTATATTGTTTGCCTAGTCTATAAATTCTTCAAGATAGCTATAGTATTTTGCTGTGTATGTCTGCATACTACAAAATCCTGGGAGGCTCATCTTTTGCATGGGTTCAGGCACTACTGTAGTAAAAATGATTAATAATCTATCAACAACTGTAATGTACTTGCTTTATAACTGAACCATAAAGGAAAATTACTTCTTTACACAGATACTGATTGCACTTTGTATTTTGTCTGCTGTAGCTGTAGATATATGTATCCATCTAGAAAATAGTTTAATATCCTAATTTTTTCTGAGCTGAAATTTTAACACTGATCTATATCTTAGATAGTTTAAGCCAAGTGAATGCAACCAGTTTGACCTCCCTGAATTTTACTGGATTGCCCCTGAATCAGGTAGAATAGCTTGTCTGGCCATAAGAATGTTATTTAATTGTTAGTATTCCTACAGTGTGTGCTGGATTGACTGTGGCTGGATGCCAGGTGCCCCACCAAGCTGCTCTATCAGTCCCCCTTCTCAGCTGAACAGTGGGAAAATAGAAAGGAGGAGGGAAAATAAGACAGAACTCAACTCACAGGTTGAGACAAGGCAGTTTACTAAAGCAAAAGAAAAAGGTTGTGCATGTACAAGCAAAGAGAAAAAAAGCAATTATTCTCTACTTTCCTGTCATCAGACAATATTTGTCCACTTCCTGGGAAACAGGGCTTCAGCAGAATAGTTGCCCTGGAAAGAAAACATTGTAAATAACGAATGCCCCACCAGGGAATATCTCCTTGGTCAGTTTGTGTCAACTAGGTGTGACTCACCCCCGCCTTCCCCCTGCCAGGAACTTTCCCATATCCAGCCTACTGATGGAAGGTGGAATTTTGTAGAGATGGCTCTGTGCTGTGCCAGCACTGCTCACAGTAGCCAAAACACTGGATGAAATCAGCATCTCCCCCTCAATCACAAGCCCATCTCTATGTATGTTGCATCTCTTTTGACAGGTCCAGATATTTCATGGGCCAATCAAGCTACATAAACAGCTCTTATTTCTGCTTCCAGTCTAGGTCTGTCTAAGCTATTTCAATTTTGACAGGCTTATCTACCTGTTACTTGTTTCAGTGTTCTTCAGTGGTACAATTTTTGGGCACATGAGCACCTACATGACATCCCTTCAGAGTCATGTTGCTTACCCATGCAGTGGTGTCTGGCCACAGTGCAGCAGTCCAGTTGGGTTTACCCCTGCCTTGCCAATTCTTCCATTGCTGCAGCCACCTGCATTGGGCACTAGCCACCATCCAGGAGTCAGTACAGAGACAGAGTAAAGGCCACTTTTCTTGTTCTGGTTGGATGGGTTTCACTTCTGCAAATTCACTTCATTTACCTTCTCTTTCAGCGGTCTCAGTGACTTGTCAAGGAGTTTTCTTGTGGAAACACAATAAAAATACTGAAAATAAGAAGAAGATAAACTTTCCCATGAGCTTAGAATTGAGTTTAGGAAAACGACGAAAAACTGCTCACTATGCCTACACCAGATGCACGATCTGTGGACATGGTCTGTTTTTTTTGGAAGTTGTCATGGTGGAGGAAAACTAAAGGGAGACATTTCGAGGAGCCTAAGTGTGGGTGATTTTATGATTTCTTTAATGCTACCCCAAGTGCTTGAGGACTTCATCTATTACAGTACTAAACTGACTCCAGAAACCTTAAGAATTGTTAATGCTAGCTAGAAAAAACGTTTAATGTTCCTTTTTAAAGCACTGAAGAGCTTTGGGCTCACACAGAGCCCAATGTGATATGGCACATCTTTGTGCTCTAAGTTAGGATAAAATTAGGTCTGTCATAATCCCAGCTGAAGTATGAAGGAGCTGGTATGGCTCCCCTTGGAGGCACCTCAGTAACTGCATGTACTGCTTACTGAGAACAAAGAAGCAGGATTTATGCACTGCTATCATTGCCATGGTGTGCATGTCACCCACATTTGTCTGCTGCTCAGAATGCTGTGGAATGTCCTGAGTCTGGGTAACCTTTTATGTGCTCTAGTAACAATCCTAGTCATAGCTGTTCCCTGTGTAAGTACTCCTCTCGCATCAAGTTAGTCTCACATGTTCAGTTTTTGTATTTTTGGTCTTTTGTTGTTGAAACAACATGGTTGTAGTTTCTTGCTGCAAGCCATTACAGAACTCATTTCTTGTATTAGCTCGTTGGGGATTTTTTTGAGAAGATTAGGGAAAATATTTATTTCCTTTAAGATGAATTATGCTGCCATGTTGTCATAATGAAAATACTGAAATTTATATTAATGAAAAATCCCATCTCTATTCAACTCTTTAAACAAACAAAGCAAGTGATTCGCCATACCTTACACGTGTTTTCTGATATCAAAGACCAAGCCCAAAAGCTTGAAAATAAAATTCTGTCCTGAATATAAAGCTGTGTATGTTGTGTGTTTTACATGTACAAGTCTACTTAGAATACTAGTACAAAGGGTGGCTTATGGTGTTGTTGGGTCCAGTCGAAATCATGAACTCACTAGGAAAAAACAATTCTAATCTAGAAACAAAATCCTGTGAACTACAGCAGAATTGTCATGTCTAAGATGCTTTAGAATTCATGCCATTTTTCCTGTTGATGTTCAGCCAACCAACCAGACTGGTTGTGAAGATCTTACTGTTGGATATGCTGCCCACTACTGAAGCAGAAATCACAGATTTGCTTTTCTACACTAAATTAGAAACCTAGGCTTTTGAAATTTTTTCATAAATGACAAAAATAAGACAACACAGTGATTTTCAGGCTGACAAAATACTGTACAGTGTATGCAGATAATTACAGGCAGTTTAAGAACACCAGGTGCACAATGAGCTAAAAAATACAGATAATATTGAATGGAAACCATTTTCAGTTAAAGTGAATTAACAAGTACAGAAATGACCCAAAGATATTGGTTATTACACTTTTAGAAATGTGTTTCAAACTCTTTGCCCCTTCCAAATGCTTTTCCTTTCCCATATATTTAATCTTTGCTATTTTTAATAGGGTTCTTGTAACTGAAATCAAACTTTAAAATTATTAGTTAACATTTTACTTCTCTATGATTCTAGCATTATTCCTTATCAAATTTATTTTCAAAAGTAGGGAGAAAAGTTGAAATCTTGTTTCAGGTTATGTGGGAGAAGGGTTATTCATAAAATGTCATCTAGAACTCCCTTAGAACTGACTTAGGGAGCTCATGTGAGAAGCTAAATGTAGGTTGCCTGAAGAATGGTAGTTATACCCAAGATATTTATATCACTATTGTTCTGACAAACATTTAGTCTAGAATTTACGTTCTTAGTGTTTTCTTATGCAAAAGGTCCCATCTTGTCTCAGCCAGTGGACATCCTAGACAGAAGTGCTTGAGGAACAGGTGCTTCATCCAGCAAGGGATAGTCATGATAGGTGATAGGATAGTCATGTGAGGTGAATAACTTTCCAAAGCAAGGTTTTGTCTCTTAGCCATTTCCCGCTAGGGCTGAAAGCCAGACATAAGCAGTCTCACTGGATTCCCATTAATGAACATTTATGTACGTTCTAGTATCCTAGTGTATTTGTACTTGCTTAAATGCCTTCTCTACATAATTTCAGTTAGGAAAAAATATCTTTTCCTTCTGAAGTTATTATGCTTGTGTGTCTTGTACAATTAAACTATCACAACAGTATTTATAAACATCTATGTTTTTAACTATTTTATATCAGTTTGCAAAGCTGAAGAAAGTCCCTGACTAATTTCTGTGATAAGGCACCTGGAGTGTAGATGCAAATATTTTCCCTAGGTAATACAGATAGTTACTGGCTTACAGAAAGCAACCCGTGTATCTTCAGTCTTGGCCTAATGCTCTAATTGTTAGGAAAAAAACATATGCTTTGTAATGTTCAATAGTCTAAACACCTTATCCAGTCAGTTTTTTAATATTCCCTTTGCTTAACTTTGACACCTACAATTAATCACAACAATTTAAAGCTATCAAATTTGCAGGCATTTGCAGTCTTACAACCTGTTACTTTTTGCAGTTTTATTTAAATGTTGCAGATATTCAGTTAAAAATTTTTATTGTTTTTGACAGTGATTACCATTATTGATTGCCAGGACACAGTAAGTGAAACATCAGATTGTATTCTAGCCTTTAAAATACCAACAGTGTGAAACACTGTGAAAAGGTACAGAACTTCTGCTGTGGATTTCTTTGACAGCCGGGAATTGTGTTTCTGCTTTTCTGGGAATAAATCCACTAAAAGGTAGAAGATAAAAGAGTGTGTGGGAAAGACCAAGAAAGGAGATAGCTTTGTTGCCTCTTTCAAACAAGGTGGCCAGAACTTTTCTCTCAGCACTGTGGTGGAGCCAAGGTAGAAAAACCCCTCCCAGTTATTTTCCATCACAAAAGTACAATAAAAAATAAATTGTTTGATATCTTATGAAAATGTTCTGAAATGAAAAATGTGTTGAGCTGAAATGCAAGAGGCCCATAGCCTCTCACTCCTCCGTCCTTTGGATATCATTGAACTTTCAGTGCATGTAACAGATTTGCAAACGTGGTGTCAATCACCCCAAATGGCAGGTGCAGGAAAACAAGATTATGGGGTGTCACAGACACAGCTGCAGTGTTCAGGTAACTTAATAGGTCCCACCCATGGCAAACAAATTGTTGTAGAATTTGAGGGATTTAAATTCTATAGGCATCACTGGAACACACTAATTATTGTGGTAAAAGACACCTCTCTTTGATTATTCAATAGTTTTGGTGTAACATTCAGTGTTAACAAGAGGATAAAATTAGCATTAAGTAGTTCAGGGGCATTTTACAGTTCCATAAGATAACTGAAGTGGTCAGGAAAGACATCCCTTATATTCTTATGTAAGAAACCGAATTGGCAGTTAAGTTTTCATAATGATAAGACTATCATGTTTCTTTCAAGTTGACATGCTTGCTATTTCATTTGTGTGTTTTCTCAAAAGAATAGCATACTTTTCTGCCACATAGCTCTATTGGCTGGTCAGTTTTGAACTAAATATGCTTCCTTTAACTAATGTATCATAGCTGTCTTGCTGATTAGACCATAGATCCATTACTTGATATCCTTTCTTTCTTAAGCTCTGTTTTATACTCAGTGGAAAGATTACATTCTCTTGTGCTCATAGGTGTGTATCGTATTGTGGGGTAGTGGAAATTTCCCTGCCTTTTGTCTGGTGGGAAGCAGCTCTTTCTAGTGCAGACTGAAAACATCTATCCAGCATTCTGCTACCTTCCATGTGGCCAGATATCTGACAGTCAGGTCTTCTGAAAAAGGACTTGTTTGTGATGCTTTTGAGAGCTCCTGACTGGCTGTACACAGAACAGCTTAAGGGATCTTTTGCTTCCTGCAGCAGCAGTAACATGGTTATGAGAAATGTTCTAAACTTCTGCAAGTTAGAAAAAATGAATTTCTGGAATTTTAAAATGTGTAGTCTGTTCAAAGCCTTAACTTGGCTTCACAGCTTCTGAAGGGTGAGTGATTTGCCTTTATTTATGGAAGAGGAATGCAAGATCACACTCTGACTGCAAAATTATAATGAAATATTGGCATACTAGAATAAATCACTGCCACCAATACTTGAGAACTCTCACTCTGTTTAGCTTGGTTTTGACAGACTTGGAAACTATTCTCCTTGGTAGATATTAGTGTTTCAGTATGCCATGCTATGTGAAATGACATCTTAATTAGCATTTACTTTCTAACATGTGTTTTCTGGAAGACCTTTAAGACTGAATTTTGTCCCACACAGTTATTCTGATTTAAAAGGTCATTAAAATCTGCCTGAGCACCTCCTTCTGCTGTTTTTCTCTCAGGCCTGGAAAAGGCTAAGAGACATTTGTTGGCTCAGTGAGGCAGATGACTCATAACTTCTGGATATAAGAGGGGGAAGTAGCTGCCTGAAAAGATAGAATCTAGGGTGTTGGCTCAGAAGTCCCAAAGTTGCCATCTTAGCAACAGGCTCAATGAAATGGAACAGCATCAACAGAAGTTTTGACCTGAAGTTTGTCTTATTTTGGTTGTTAATAAAGAGAAATCTCTGATAGTAACTGGAATAAGATTTTGTTTAAATTGGGGATTCTGTGGAGAGCAAGTGACTAAGGTACCTATTGACAGAAGAGACTACCAAAGACTAGTGCAAGAGATTTATGCCAGATGAGCAGAGCAAGATCATAATGCTAAACTAAGTGATCACACCAATAAACTTGCATAACTCAGTTTATACCTTTCTCTTAAGTGTTGTGGGTTTTCTTGAAAATATTTTTTTAAATTCTATTGTCCTCTATATTTTCTGATGCCTGTGTTCTACCTTGGTCTCACTAAAGCAGGCACATAGCATGCAACATGCCTAGAAACAGAAACATGCCTTTCTGTTGGTTTGTTATTTTTTTCCAGTGTGGTATGCAAAAGAAATGCATTCAAAGCAAATATAGGAGGAAAATAAGAGAAAAGTAAACTGAAATCATTTAGCTGTATTTTGCCTCTGACATTCTAATTTCCTACATGAAAAAATGTCTTGGTGTGTATTATAAAAATAGTGTCTCATATGATTATCTCCAGGCTACTGATAAATTCAATTTGCCCTTCTTTAAAGCATCTTGCTGCTGAGCAGTCCTTTCTTTGTTTCTGAGCTCAAATCATCTCTTCTGTCTGCCATCCGCATCAAGTCCAATTTCTCTTCCATTCCATCACAACACTTTTGATGAGATTCTTATTCTCATTATCTTCAGAGGACCAAGCCTGTGTGCCTCCTTTTATAAAGTTCATATGTTCCTGCAGTTTCATCTCCTGAAGAGACACTGTTTTCTGTTATGTTCAACTGATTATATTTTCCTGCCCACAGCTGAAATTCATGATCGTTTTTAAGCAACTTCTGTCTTTGCGATAGACGATTTCTTTTTGCTGACGTAATTGGAATGTCTGATTTGAAGTAAAAGGAATTGCTGCTAATCTCTTGTATTTTTTAGTTTATTGCTTCAAATGGTTGTTTGAAATTCGGGCATATATAAATCCTTTACATGAATTATCATTAGCATTATGTCCTAAGATTGAAAGGTTAAGTAGAATGCAAGAACAGGTAAAAGAGCACACAAAGCTATTTCTAATCCTGTGTTGTGCAATGTGGGGAACAGAGGCAAGAGGCAAACAGTTTGGTTTGCAAGCTGTTTCACTTTGCAGCAGTTCAAAGCTAAATCAGCGTGGATGCAGGATCTCTGGGCTTTTTATCAATTTAAATATTTGTAAGCAGATAACAGCAGTGAATGTGCAGCCAGAGCTTATAGTATTACCTGTTTGCTGTAACTAATATCTGTTTGCTGCAATATTTTTGGATCATTGGAATGGGAATATATTCTAAGGAGCTCAGAATATATTCTAAGAAATCTTGCCTTTCATTCACCTTGGTTTACCAGGAAGTCTTGTACTCTAATTTGACATAAAGCTCAAGTCCAGTCTGCCATCATCCTACTTATCTTTATTCTCTCTGCTTTTACAGCCCTGTTACCATGTACAGTCAATAGTCATGTATATACGGTTTTAGAATTGAAGTTTCTGTGACCTGTTTCTGTTTCTTAATTCAGTAAAATTTTATGTTAAATTTTTTACTTTATGTAACTCCTGGTGTCCTAGGAGTTTACATTCACAACTTCCAACTGCCAGGTTAACCCAAGAGTAACATTCCTTCAGTTTTTTTTTTCAAAATTGATTTCTTTTTCTTTTTCAGGAAATATCTCAAATTGCCCACAGCTGAGTAGTTCTAATTAAGAAATATGAACTGCATTTCGTAGAGCCATCTCTTTGGCAAAAAGGATGGAAATTTACACCTAAGCAAACAGTTAATTGCATAATTCTTGCTTATTGTTCCCCTTAGAAGTGTTATAATTGAGACAGTGGCAAACAGGTGCAGTCACTAAAGAGAATGGCTCATAAGGTGATCTCTCTACAGCACAGAATTCATTTTCTAACATTTTCTGAGTGCTTCAGAGTCTTACAGTTGATGTCAGAAGGAGTTCATTGGTTTTATAAAGCCTAAACTTAAAAAACTAAGTTACCCAGATCCCTTCTTAGGCCATTTTTCATTAATTGTGTCACAATTAGCTTAACATTAGCCACCTTAGATTTACATTAGAGTGAGAATGGAATCTGAGAGACATTCTGCATAACACACTACTGACATTCAGCACTATAAATCTCTTCTTTCTCCACAATGAGGTTATTTTCAGGCCTCATTCAGGTACCTTCTCCCACAAAGAGTTGTGTCTCCCTGTAATCTCCAGCACAGTCTGCTGAGCAGCTCAGCCTTGTTTGTGCACCATTCATTCCAAACGGCACCTGATGGCATGCTCATAAATAATCTGACTGAAACAGTCTGGCTGATGCCCATTAAGGAGGGAAAGCTGGATGGACACGTCTTGCTAAGTTGTGAGTGCTGAAAAGTAAGGTTAACATTCATGTCAGATTACAAATATGATTTGTCAACATTTTTTTCCTTATATCTCCTATATGTAGATTGTGCTTGTAAGAGTTGCAGCCTAATTGCAACCTTCCTGTACCTGACGGGAGCCTACAAGATGAGATGGACTTCTTACAAGAGCATGTAGCAGAACAAGGGGGATTGGCTTCAAACAGAAAGAGGGTAGGTTTAGATTAGATATAAGAAAGAAATTCTTTATTGTGAGGTGGTGAGGCACTTGCGCAGGTTGCCCAGAGAAGCTGTGGATGCCCCATCCCTGGCAGTGTTCAAGGCCAGGTTGGATGGAGCTTTGAGCAGCCTGGCCTAGTGAAAGGTGTCCCTGCCTGTTGTCGTCGCCCGGGATGACCCTGCCAACGCTGCCACGGATGCCAGCTAGCAGGCAGCCTGCCTGGCCGAGCTTGGGTACAGGAGCGATTTAGCTCAGTCCCTGTTGGAGGCATGGCTCCAGGAGGAAGGCAGGGAAGCGCAATGGTGACGGGTGCAGTCCACAAAGGAGGCGAGAGGCAGAGGATCACAGAACAAAGTTTAATAGGGGGTGCAGCAAGCTGGGGTCTCGGGGGGATCCTCCATCAGAGACAGGGTGCAACTGGGTTTTAGGTAGGAAAAAAGGGGCGGGGAAATAGGCGGGACAAGGGCAGAGCCAACCAGGCTCTTGGCATGAAAAGAAGGACAAGCAGGGGAGCAAGCAAATTTTAAGGGGGGGTATAACCTAACACAGCATCCAATCAGCAATCGGAGAACATAGAACATTCTAGAGAGGGGGAGGTAACGGGGCGGGTACAGACAAACTTTTAACCAATATGAACTTAATAAACTTGGTGGCTCGGGGGAGGAGGCCAGAGGTTCAAGCCTTAGTCTCTGAGTTCGAGTCCCAGGTGTCTGAAGGTGATTCTTCTTTGTCCAAGGGACTCAGCGACTGAATGAAAGCCACCATGGGCAGCTGGTTCTCTACCTTTGGGGAAGAGACCTGTGGCAGCACAGACATTTCTGTGAGAATTTTTTTGTGTTTTTATAAACAAAGATAAAGTTTGGATGTTATTAAAATGTTTTCTCGAGATGTGCGCAGTTTGGGCCTGGCCAATAGGCTTAGGGGGAGGTTTTGGACTGACCAATCTGAGTGACCTCTGAAAAGTCTCTATAAGTTGGGAAAATAAAAAAATAAATCTCTTTGACCCACACAACTTCTGGAGGGTCTTTTCTCTCTGGTAGCGGCTCAACAGCGACAGAGACGTCCACACCTGCCCACAACAGGGGGGCTGGAATGAGGTGATCTTTAAGCACCCTTCCAACTGAGGGCATTCTGTGATTCTCTGATTGTTAAATAACTGTAGTTGTCCTGCTAGTTAGCATTCGAGACATTAACAGTCAACTGTATCTATACAGTTTATATTGTACTGTACTATAATGTATCTATAAAGTTGCTTCTCTGCTCTAGGATAGCTGGTAGTAATAAAATGGAAGTTTCCTATCACTGGAATATTTTCTGTGATGTTACAAACACAGCCAGAGAGAAATCAGAGATAAAAATCCGTATCTTACATTGTTGGCTATCCATTAAGCAGTAGCATAGGAACTTTTAACATCCGAGAGAAGAAAATGCATATGAATTCTTGCCTTTTCTCTTATAACACTATCTACTTCATTATTCAATGCTGGACACACAAATGTCATAATTTCACTTTATTAGATGAAGAAAGTTGCTTTATGTTTCCTGTTGTTTTCTGGTTTATACCTGTTTTTTATCATAGGCACCTCTGACTGGACAGTCACATTGTTCCTTGGTTACAACCTCTGGCATGCACTGACAGGTAGATAATGTTAATCCTCTTGGTCTCTCACATCCAAGTGTTCTGCCAGTTTTAACAAGTGACTCACTCTGGCAAATGCTCTCAATTCAGGTAGTTCTGAAGTGGTCTGTAGACTCTTTCCCAGATCCTTTTAAAATTTAATTCACCTAAGTCCAGAAAGAAGAGTTCAGAACATAGGGTTAACCATGGCCTTGGCAAGTTTAATCTTGTACAGTCTTTGCATGTATGTAAGGGGGAGAAAGTAACCTTAAGAGCACCACAGATTCTGGATCATACAGGTATGTGGAGTTAGGCACAAAGAGAGGGGCAGAGAAGCATAACTTCTATACCTTTTCTTAAGCACTTTTCTATTTCCTGGATATTCTTGTCAATATTATACAATGTGGCAGGAGGATGCTTTGGAAAATCTGTGTGAGTTTCCAGTTACTGAAACTATTCAAACCATGATGGGAGTCAAGCTGTTATTTCCATGTGGGCACAAAAAAAGGTTTTAATATCTGCCAGTCTTCAAGAAAAGCAGTATCTGCTGGGTAATTTATCTATAAATATAATGGCTAGAGTGACATGTAAGTGTGGTACCTTTACTACATTCTGTTCCATCGGGAGAGACACCAAATCTGAGTGTGTATTTTGGAGCATTAAGTAGAATTGGGTAGAACTGCTAACCTTTAAAAAAACCTCATTCATACTAGTGATTGCAGTAGAACTAGTGGTCTATATATTAAAAGTTTTGAATAGTGAAAAAGCTATATGAGTTCTTTTTCTACATTATCTCTGTCACTGTGGTTAAACATTGGGAAAGTACCCACACAGCAACAGTGACTTGAGCATAGGCACTGAGCTGGCCTGACTGAAGTCTTAGAGATCTTAGGAAAGAAACTTGGCAAGCAGAAGACTTTGAAGTAGGGCAGCATTCATGTCCACTAGTGTCAAGGCTGCATCGTACTGCATTTCAGACAAATTTTTGTTTGTTTTCTAGTACAGCCTATTTTAACTTGTTTGTTATAATGAAGTAGAACACAATAAAATGATTATTATAGAAATGTTATAAATAGGATTATTTATATGATAAGAAAACAAGGAAGGAAACTTGCTGAAAGACTGTTGTTGAGTGACTGTATGGTCAGCCTTTAGGGAAGGAAAAACAACAGTTTGAACTTGCCATACCATCCTGGAAAATCTGAGCCTTACATTAGCTGCAGACAGTCCCTCACTGAAGAAGAAGTGGAAAAGTGCACCATTTCTGTCATCCAGCCCACAAATAACATTTGGAGTCTGTGTGCCTCATCTGTATCAGCTGCACATCATCTCAGCTACCTGGCCATTGCTATCAAAATGCTACTAGTGCTGGAAAATGGGCTTAGAAATACACAGTAGAAATAACTCTACTCCTACCGGAGATGTTCTTGACTACGTTTCCCTAATCAATTTTGTTTAGAACATTTCCTCAGTCGATAGAATGGAACTCTTCTGAGAGCTCTAATGAGATTGGCCAAAGATGCCTTGAAACTGACACCCAAAAGGGACTGCAAGGCATAGCCATTGCAGTTACTCAGGTAATTTTTCTTCCTTTAAGTATCACTGTTCCTTCTCCAAATCAATTCAGAACAACGTGGAAAAGTCCCCACAGGTTTGGACTAGGATCTCAAGATTTTCCTGCTCACATCTGAGCACAGTGAAAAACTGACATCTTATGGCACAGCACAGTTGTGTGCATGCCTATGAACCCAACAGCTTGAAAGAGCACGCAGATCCAGCATGGTGTCCTTTTGGTGCTGTGTGTTGTAGATTTGCTGCTGCCCAGACTGTAGACAGCTGGACTGGGCTCAGTGCACAAGAACTGCCATCACTGTGGCTATTTTAGTTAAAATTTTGTTCATTTGGGGAGCATATGCAGCTGATAGGAGAACACCTAGTAAAATGCTAATTCATTCTTATGTACTTAAATGGAGTCAGGGGCTATAGTCATGAACCAGTTAAATGTTCAAAGCAGCCTTGGCAACAGCAGTATCAAAAATCAGTATCTCACTGTTCCACATTTGTAGTTGCCATAGGTTGTCTTGCTTCAACACAGTAACTTGGAATACTCTGGATGTTTTATACGCCCTCATTCATGTGAATCAGGACACACAGCCTCGTTTACTGTCATGGAAAGAATGTATTTGAGATTGCTGTTAAGATGGTAGCACAACGCCTCACGGAACTGTTAAAGTCCAGTGTTCCATAATGGTTCATTTTCCACCTCTGTGATGTCAATAGTGCCTGTTTTGGTAACCAGCACAGTAGTGGAGCTCAAAACTTCTTTAACAGTTTTACAGTTCAGTTCTGTAGAGGATCCTATGCTGATGGGCAAGCAGCATGCAATTAATCTGTGGAGAGTACATCTGATGGCAATGTGCACATTTGTGTTCATATTTAACCAGTGTTTTGCTTTCAAGGATGTGACAGCCATATAAAGTGTAAATCATAGTCTCCTGCCAGTAAACCAGAGCAGTTAGAAGACTGAAAGCAAAGGAGGCTAAACAGGGGAAGCAGCACTGCTGAGTTTTGCCACAGCTCAGCTTAGGGGTTCTGCCAGCGTACAGGCTTGGCCCAAAGCCCTTCTTCCCCTTCACTCATACGATGCAAAGGCCAAGTAGAGCAGCAGTTTGGGGAAAACCCAGCCTAAGCATCACAATTGCTGACAGTCTTCACATTTCCTTCCTCTCTTGTGATGAGGCTTTTGTTTTGTCCTAATATTCTGTGTATTAGCAACTAAAATTTTTTTCACTCCTCTGCCTGTGGGATGCTTTCCCAAGATGAAATTTACTTGATTTTAAACAAACTCTCTTGGAACCATAGAGAGAATCAAATGAAAATTAATTACACTCCTCTACATCAGATCAAGAAGAGGGGGCTGAACCTGATGCTAAAACTTCAGCAAGGTGTAGGGATTGTTAATAAAGTCTTACTTTAATTCTCATAAAAACCCAGCCCCTCCATTCAGTAAATATGACTAGAAATCTGCCCTAGAGGATCAAAATTAGTGTATAATTTTATAAAGATATTATGCTTGAAAAAATGCAGTTCTTAGGACCACATTTATGTAGTGAAATACAATTAAGTTTGTATGGAGAAAGAAAATCATGTTTGAAAAAAATCACCCTAAGGATCTCTGCTCAGTGTTGTAGATAGAGACTCTGATCTGAGACTCCTACAGTCCATGCATAGCTTTGATTTCAAAAGATTTTTAGACTGAAACTGTGAGCAACTGAGGACACGGAAAGTCTGTGTATTACACTGTACAGACAAGGTAAAAATATTTTGGTCAGGAATAATTTTTGACTACTTTAAATTATTGCTTGCACTTCACTTGAAAAACGTTGGTGCCTCTTACTAGCTGGTTTACATATAAGTATTTCCATTTAAAAAGTTCCTTCCTCCTTTGCATTGTGTGTTCAGTAAAGCAGTCACTTCCTGTTCCAGACACTTGGAGAACTTTCTTGCACTACTTCAGAAATTAAACCACTTTCTTTTTTTTAAACATGTTAATGTATTTATCTGGATAGGAGCACTTAAGTAGCATATGAAAAAATAGATCTATTTTTTCTAAGTTGAAAATACTTATGCTAGGGCAGCTATTGTTTTATGGAAATACTAAAGTAAGGTATTTCTGAAACAGGAATTTTAGAAGTGGTTATATGTATGTGACACCTATTTCTATGTATTGGAAGGGCTGAAATCTCTACCTGAAGAGTATTCACTGGAAGAAGGTAATGGCAGGAGCAATACTGTGCATTTTGGTAGGTGTGTGAAATATAATATACTAGAAATCTGCCTTGCTGGGTAAAAGCATTAGGATGGACAAGTGAAAACTTACTGAACCTTGATTCAGCAGATAATGACCTGTCTGAAGTTCTAGTTCTTATATGCACAGATCAGAGGAGACACAAAGTATCAAACTGAATGTCTAAAATGTTCCAGTACATAATCATTAGATTGGTTAAGATGAAGAAAATTACAAACACAAAAATTCAAGCAATAACTTGAAGAAGACTTCTCTCTTCTCTGGTGTAAGTAGTGTTCTGGATATATAACTAATGTTTGTCTGAGTTAGTTTCTTAATCATATTGTTTTGGTTTTCCATATGGTATTTGCATGCTCTACTTTCAAAATATTTGTTTAAATTTAACACACAGTTGGTGATTCAGTGTCAAAAATTAGTTGCTTTCCTTTGAACTCCGTCTGTGTTTAATTTGTATTCATCCCATGAATATGCTCGCTTAGTGTGTAGTTTGGTAAAACAAGTAGGCTCAAAGCTAAGCTGTTTCTAAGAGAATCCTGGAGAGCTGGTAATTTTCTAGCAAATAAGAGGAAAACATTCAGAAAAACACAAGTTTGAAGAATTTAGGCAGATCTAAAGGAAAATTCCCTTGTTCTAGGGACTGCTTAGTCTTCCTGTAAATGTGACCAGGGAAGCCACCTCTAAATAAATATGTGTTTATATTTGTACTGTATATACTCTTCATCCTACTTTGAAAATAAAGATTCTCATGTGTTTTGACTAGTCATGAATGAGTGGAAAACAGCTGATGTGAATCACTGTGCTTCAGAGCCTTGCTTGAGAGTGGGATATTGAAAAGCTTCACCTCACAGTAGACAGGGAACACTGATGTATTTGGCCCTTTTGCAATTCTGGAGTACTCTGTGGTGAAGGACATACTCATTTTTATCTGGGATGAATAAATATGTTAATTCTGTGAGTATTCAATTCAGTACAAAGTTTAGTTAGTTAGTAACAGTAGTAATAGTGGAATGATGGTCATATTTTAGAAAGCAGTAAATTTCACAGAAAGTAGGTTGTTCCCTGGAAATTGTGAACGTTCAGGGGTAGAAAAACAAACGTAACATTACATTAACTATTATATTTCTTAGAGAAATGAAGACTAATAAAATATCTTGTTAATTAGAAGAAAAATATACAAAATATACAATATTTTAAAACAATTTAAAATCATTAGTGATCCAATAATCTAATTTTACAGTGCTTTTCATATTTCACAATTAAAAATGTTCATAAATATATCCTTAGGGAGAGGAGGAAGTAGGATCGCCTCTCTTAATCAGAAAGCTACAGACATTTGACTGATCTCAAGGTGAAAGCCTTATCTACATACTTTAAATGATATCCTCATTTTGTAGATAAATTTAATTAAAATTATGCCTGTGAAGTCCCTGCATTTTTTAATTTTTTTTTTAAATATTTGGATCTTGCTTGCACAGTCTCCAGAGAAAACAAAAGTTATACACTACAACTTTTTAATGAGCTATCTAGCCAGTTTGGCTCACTTCAGATTCTTTAGCAGAATATTTTATTATATTTTTCCTTTATGAGAGGAAAGATATTAATCACATAGAGAAGAATGGAAGTGATTCATTGCCCCAGAAAAAGTCTACTGTGAACTATGGTAAGATTTTTAATTCTGTATTATTTCAACAGTTTTGAAATGAGTCACTTTATAGAATTACTTAATGGTTTATTTTTGTCTCTACCAGTATTAAGTTTTTAGTGTGCTTGAGTTTGGTAAAGCCTCTGTTACTGTTTTGGGAGGGGAAAAAAAAGAAAATTAAAACTGTACAGTCTCAAGATAAGTAAAAAATAGATGCACGGTCCAACAAAAACAACTTACTTTAAGAAAAGTAGAATTATCCTTTCTGTGAAATGCACCGTTTGTCTTCATGGAGGAAGCTGTGACAACAAGGAGCTTTTAATATTGCCCAGGAGGTTTTTCTAAATGTGACAACTGAGTAATGAGCAGGAATTTCAAAGGGAAGCTGTTCTTGTTAAGTTCAAACGAAGTTTACTTGACCTTAAGATGAGTGAAATTGAACCTTGTATTATTTTTATAACATATTTACAAAGCAACTCACTTGGTGCCTGCAAGACAGTGCTGTCTGTGGTACATTAGTTTCACTTTTATCTTTCTTGAGCCATATTGACTATTTTTACTGCCCACAGCACCTTGAGAATGGAATGAAATAGAATGGGAAGCAGAGCCTCCTTCTTGTAGCATTGGCAGTCATTTTCTTTCCTTTCCTTTTTTTTTTTCCTCTTTTTTTTTATTTTCTTTTTTTTTTTTTTTAATTAGTTCTAGGCTAAAAATGAACCAAACTTGTTTGTGTGGTTCCTTCATGTTCAGGACCGTGGGCTAGCCTGTGGGTGATGTTGAAGTAGTCCTTTTGCAGAGGGACCAGCCCAGCAGGAGCTGCTTCAGAAAGGGGCTGTGCATATGAAGGATTTCCAGGATGCTGGAACTAGACTGGAAGACCATTCAGAGACTGCAAAGTTTCAATGTGGCCTTCCTTTTGGAGGGGGAGAGGAGGGAGGAATTACATTATTTGATTTCTTAACATTACCTTTGTGATCTGGAAGATGCATTCTAGTTCTGTTTTCTTAGCACAGAGTTGCATTATGTCTAGAAATTAGGAAAACTGTAATGGGGAACTACTAGCAAATAAATACTGGAAGTAGAAAGAGTAAGTGTACCTCAGAAGATAAAATAGAAACTCCACAAATATATTTATAACCCCCCCCCATTCACATTTTTTTATTCTGTCCTTTAGAGAGGCCACTAAAATGTGAGAGTGAAGGTTACATGCCAGAGTATTAGCAGTTCTTAATCTCTCTTCTAATTCACAGAAATCCCAAATAGCAAATCAAGAAGCTAATAAAGACACTATTCCAATTCCAATGAGGTTTTGTGCTGAAAGTAACTCAAAAATTGCATAATGAGCCTCCATTATCTCTCAGTGATTTCAGAACAAAAGTTCAGAACAAAAGTTCTGAAATCACTGAGAACAAAAGATAACCCAAAAGAAAAGCTTTCTCCTGTAAAGTCTCACTCTGAAATGCAATTCTTTGTTTTAAAACTAATATGTACTTTGGTTGTTCGCTAGTTCTTCCCAGACAGCAATCCATCATCCCAAATTGACAGGCATGAGAATTGAGCAAAATTTTTGTTTCCCACCTGTCTTCCCACTGAAGGGTTTTCGTCCTGCTGTGTACATCCCTGCAAGAATGTGCAGATCTGACTCGCCAGCCTGTGGTCTCCCTACCACTCCATGGTGCTCTGATAGCGTCTCAGGAGTGCAGTGTCAGATCTGGTGGGCTCCATGTCTATTGTTAAGAAAGCAATGCTCAAAATTATGAGAAAAAGCATACTTAATTTGTAGGTAATGAGAGTAGGATGGTATAAATTTCGGTGAGTGGTTGACTTCATATGAACAAAGCAGGTAATCTATTTTGGCCAGTGGTGGTCTTGCAGTAGCCAGTGAAGGCTAACAAAAGATTTATTTTAATTGCTTTAATTGTTTATGCAGTGAATTAAACCACCAGAGCCATAACCCAAAACCTATGAACATGTGTTTCCTATAAAAGAAGGTTCTAAATCCATGAATCCTACATATGCTTGACCCAAAGTGGTTATGCTATATTTTGCATATTTAATGCCCTCTTGGACATTTTAGAAAAACATCAGCTATGACTACCAATGGACTTCTACAGACAATTGATTTAAAAAGAATAAAAATATTTAGCTACTGTTGGGGGCTGATTCCCTCCAAATAAATTCCTTCTGTTGAGGTTAAACCCAACCATCATCACTATGAGATGCATATAAAAGTTTTTTAGTAGAGGAATCTCGTAAGTGAAATTTAACCTTCCCAGGTTACCAAAAAATAATGGTCTCAGCAGAGACCTTGGGTTTATGTCTACTTACAGTCTTTCTGCTGCCACATCTCTTTATCTCCAATACCGAAAGCATCTTATGTGTCACAAACGCTCTTAGCCTGTCAGTTCTTATGGCCTTAAATTGTGCCACAACATCTGTTTTACCCACGTAGCTGAAGAACACTGTAATTTAAGCAAAGGACTAATTTGCCTGGCCTGTTTCTTGCCAATATCTTGGATGAGGTTAACACAACATCTTAATCATATCACTGAATCAGTTAAGAAAACCAAACAAACAACCCGAACCAAAAAACCATAAACAAACAAAAAGCTATGTTTCCCTAACAGGGGTATTTTTTTAACCTGGATTACATTAATGATAAAATTCACCATTTGGCCCATTTGCAGTGCAGCAGTGATGAGTGTGAGGAGCTGCAATATAGGCAAATGATATTTTTCCTACTAGCTTCCTTGACAAAGAAAATGTCTCCTGTAACCCTGAATCTGAAACTTACCCACTCTTCCTAATTATCTCAACTTGTCTAATAGAAGACTAGAAGATAAAGAGATTGCCTATGCCTTCAGGCTGTTTCTTGTCTATACTTACACCATCACAGCTGCAGAAAAGCTATTTTAAAGAACAAAAATTTAAACTTTTTTCAAATCTATTTTTTTAAAAGAAATAGCAATTTTAATAGCAAAAACTCATACTTGGATAAAAAGTGTTGGTTATTTTATAAATTCATATTTTGTTTAATAGCAGGTATAGTCAGTATTTTATTTTTGCAGGTGTCTTAAGAGTCACAGATCCAAAATTGATTGTTCTTACCTTCAGTAGTACCTTCCCCACCGTTGATATGAATGGAAAAATGTATGCAAATTTACAGTATCTCTCCTGCAAACTGTTTCAAAACACATTGTGCTTGCTCATAACCCTTACATGTATTTCTCATCTCAAAAAAAATCACAGGGGGTTGGAGCTGTAATCCCATATTATGAACATCTAAGTTAGTAACAGGTACATCTTGTGCAGCTTACTTCATATTAGTATTGATTCAATTCTTAGTGTAAGGTTAGTAATATTAAATTAGTTACTTTTCCTGCCAGCAGTCACTAATCCAATTCCATTATTGATGCATTTTTGTGTGTCTGCCCTGCGATTTTTAGGCTTTTTTCTTTTTTTTTTTAGAAAGAGAAATGCAGCAAGTACGGCAGGGCTGAGTTTACTGGCTAGAAGGCAACGGTTTGGTGGTAGCTGGGCAGTCTGCACCATCCAGGTGGTGAGGAAGGGAGCAGCTGGGGCTCTTTGCTGTGTGGCTCCCATGTGAAGGCTGTTTCCCCTTTCCCCCCTCATGCCGCAGCTGTCCCTGTCTGGCAGATTATCTGGTATGCGGATATGTATAAATGGAATATGATTTCCAAGTGCACCACTCTCTCCTTAAAGACTATGCAAAGGTAAATTAAATTATTTTCCTATCACAAGGCTTTAAAAAAATAATGAAAATTAATTTATCTTTATTTTAATTGCTCTTGTTACTTGCAAAATTAGCTTAGATACTGAATTATTTCACAGAAGACTTGTACTTTTAACAATGAACAAGTTTGAAAATCCTAAGTATATTCACTTTTTGTTTTGGTGTTTTCTACTTTGTCCTTATTGATTTCCACCAATGTACTTTCCTCTTACTCTAAATCATTCTCCACTTTTTTCCTTTCCTAGTTTCCTAGTTCTTTCTTTTGAATAGCCATTTGAAAATCATGTTTGTCCGGTAAAACAGTTCCTATTTAAATATACTAGAATATCTAAAAGTTCTATGTGATTGAATACCAGTCCAAAGACAATGACATTAAATACTACTATATAAAAGACAGAAAAATCTGTTCTGAAGAATGCTGAGGGCTTTGAATTGTAGTTTGATTTTTTATCAGACTTGAGGCTCTAAATTCTTCATACTGCCCAGTAAATATAAAATCTGCTTCAAAATGATCAGCAAAATCATTTCATGATTTCATGAATATTTTAATACTTTTTAAAAAATTGTTGTTAACATTGGAATGGACTAAAAAAATTGACAGTTTGTTTAGATTTCATGGATTTGTATTATATAATTTGAAAGAATTTTTTAGTTGATGAAAATGGTTTCTGTAGGATTTGTATCTGTTCTTTCTGCTTGAAACTTCATAACCTCTTGTATCTTCATTTACAGTGGCACATTTATTCTGTACACATATGTCTTATGTATTAATCAATGTAGATTCAGGATACTTCTCTTACTCTGCATAACTGTATTTCAGACCACATTTATCAGATATGCAGAATTATTGAGGTTACCCTTCACACAAGTGTATGGAGTACCTCAAGTGTACAGTAGGATGTTACAGAAAATATTAAACTTCAGGAGGAACAGTGAGAAAGAAAATGGTTTCATTTTCTCACACCTGTGGTCTTACTGGGGACTTCTTTAGTTTTGTAAAATGTGAACTCATATTTTAATTTTATTATGATGTCTTTCATGAGAGCTATATGCCAAAGGACTCACTGAATCAAATGACCAGACCAGGACATTTTTGTTTTGGGATTCTCCTGGAGCAAATTTGCTTTATGCTTTATATATAAAAAAGTGAAGGGTGTCACTCTTTATTAAAAGAGGTGTTTGTGCATTACCACATGCTGGAGATGTCCATGGTGAGGAGAGAAGCTAAGCCAGGAAAGGTTGTTTGGATATGTGTGGTGATGAGGGAGATGCTTCATCCATTAAGTGAGGAGGAAGGGAGGGAGTTCCCAATACAAGAAGATGGGATGAAGGAGATGTCCCTCAGTTGGCTGCAGTGGCACAGCAGCCGCAGACCAAAGGATTGGAGGAAAATGCTTCTGCATCCTTCCCAAAGTCTGCGTGCCTAAAGGGAAGTCAGATGCTTCCTGAGTGCATCTTTTCTTCATCTCTGTGGGGGAAAGGGGCCAATGTGTCAGTCCGTGGTGGAAAAATGAATTGTGAGCTCCATGTGAGAAAACACAGGGGATGCATTTGACTCAAAACCAACTACAGCAAAATGTACTTAATCAGTATGAAATCTTGGAATATCATCCTTAGATCCACAATTAAAGGAGAATTTATGATCTATTCACTTGAGCTTTCTCCATCTTTCTCTTTGGCAGAGTGCAGACACCAACCATAACCATTTAAGTGCTTACAAATAAAAATAGTTTCGAAATGGTTTCACGTCCAAAGCCCTTCTTTTTCAAAATGCAACAAGTAATCAGATCCTTGAAACATTCCTGTGATAACTAGGCATATGTATAAATTAATATGTGTATTCATACATTTTTTATCATTTTATGATTGTCCATCAGTGATAGTATATTCAGAGAGTTAGTAGAACCTCTCATATCTTTCTCAAGCTATTTTATGTTAGGATACTTGCCAGTGTGTATATGTTTTAGCGACCTTTGTTTAATTGCCCTGTCATTTCCATTACAGCATTTGAAAATTGCCCTTAGTTTATTTGCTGAGTTGCCAATGCTTGTATTATGTTTGCCACCTACAGAGAACCACAGTAATACTTGCTGATAATATCACACATTATTCTTGGCTGTACTTTGGCTCCAAGAGTAGGGAGTGTGGAAGGGGGGCTGTGTGTCTTTTCTCTAGCTTCAGTGTTCTGGAGTTTTTTTTCTAAGTAAAATCATTTCACTGAGATACAGTGTGTCTTTCCACACTAAAAGCCAGTTTAAAAGCTCATCTTGTTGCTATGACATGTCTATGGGGATTTTTCCTAACTGTACACTTTTTTCTTGTCTTTATTTTGACATTATTTTCTATCTATTTACTTTTTGGTTTGTGTCACTATTTGATTGGATGCTGGTGTGCTATACCATATTTTACCATGATCCAGAGTGGATTTTTGTGAGCTTTCTAATAAAATTTAATAATCAAAATCACAGTAATTCAGGTAATTCAGGGGATAACAAACCTTTGGTATTTAGCTTTTTTTTTTTTT
>VZRM01002603.1:645504-687540 GCA_013397955.1 Grantiella picta | reverse complement strand
TTTTTTTTTTCCCTAAAGTAGAATCATGGAAATACTTTCTGCCAAGGAGCCACCTCCATTTGATATGTTCCTTCCTTTTTTCTATCAATGTCCATCAGGCATATACAGCAGGTGGAGAATATTAATTGTCATTGACTAAGAACTTTGTAACACTTATCAGGGTGTTTTGAAATATCAGTTCCAACACTCTTTGTATTAACCTTATTTTTCCTTCTTTTTTTTTTCTTTTTTTCATCTTCACTTTGGAGCTCTCCCAGTCAGGAGATATATAACCTGACTGGGAGAGCTTTTTTATATATAACCTTTTCTTTCATATATAACCTTTTTTAAATTTGAAGGTGTGAAATCTACTTATCATTTGAAATCAGAGATATGGTACATATATTCAAAATCAGGAAAGTTAATATATTATGCTTTCATGGCAATAGTAATACTCTGCACATCACCTGCTCCTTCAAAACAGTTTCTGATGATGCTAGGTACCTATTCCTTTCAACCCTTAAAAACCCAACAAAAAGGACACAATAATAAATTGGGGGTCTCAAAAAGATGGATTTTTGTGTTTAAAAATTATTTCATAGGGGAAAACTGAAATCCAGCATTTCATTATTGGCTATTAGAGGCAAACACAACTGAAGGAAAGTGATCTTGGGCACAGATTTTTTTTTCCTTTTTCTGTATTGTTTAGGATCCTTTGACATGTATTCATCTGGACCAATTTGTTTCAGCTGCTTTGCAAAATACAGAACAAAACAAAGGGGCAGATACCAAATATGGGAATTAACACTGAAACAAATTAGTAGAAAAAGCAATAGTGATGTGAGTTTGCAGAGATATAATGTGACTTGCTTGAGTGCAAACTTTTAATGAAAACACTGATAAATCTACACCTAAAACTTGAATCTGGATGGTTGGTTGTTCCAAGTGCTGGCAAGAATTGAAACATCCAGATAAAAGGGTTAGAAAAAATCAATACAACCAAAAGGCACCAAAGAATTAGCTTACAAAAATTAAAATCACAAATGTACTTTCTAAGAGGAAGATAAGATCTGCAAGCATTTGGGGGCTGTAAGCCTAAAAAGAACGGATTAGAATACTCCAAATGGATGTGGATAGATGAGATGGGATAGACAAAAAGGATTTCAATTTGACAGGGAAAGAAGTTTTCTAGCTACGAGATCTTCAAGCTGTTTAACTGTCTACTTATACAAATAATAGAAGCTTTATGATAAAAAAATTTAAAAGTAGGGGATGTGAGAGAATTAATTTTATATAGCCAGAGGAGGAAGGAGATGATTTCTGATAATATTATATCTTGGATTAGTTAACTCCTAAGTCATCAGAATATGAGTTTCCTTAGGAGAACTCATGACCTGTGTATAGAGGTGCTGGAGTAAGTTTTGAGGAGCCAAATTAAAGGTTCAGATCTAAATCATGTAGGTGTGAGAAGGATTCAGAACCCTGTCAGTTCCTCCTGTCCTTGAATCAGCACCAGGACAGTGTGCAAAAGCACGCTGCTACTTTGATTCACCTAATAAAACCTGTATCTTCACGTTGTGTAAGGAGAGATACAGGCACTCATTTATCCCTGCAAATCTATTACTGGGTCTACATACATGTTTGAAGTGAAAAATCCAAGAGAACTCTGAGAGGTGGCAGTTTTAGGCATTTTCAACAGAAATTTCTTGAGATTGTTGTATTCCATTCCTACTTATTCTGACACAAGCTAATAGAGAGTTGGACAATTTTCAGTTTTCTGAAAAAGAGAAAAAGGGGTAATAATTACAGATTATATCATTCCTTAGAAGTAGGCACTTACTCCTAATATATTTAATATTGCACCTGAGGAAATAATCTTGTATTAACTCTGGGGACTTGTTCTTATTGGTAAATCATGCATTTCTACATCATATTAGGCTACTGAGACAGCTTTTCCACTGTAGCAGATTTTTGAGTTTTTTCAGGTCTTTGTACAAAAATTTATTCTGACAGCTCCATGTTTGGTTCACATTTGCTATCTTTTCTCAAGTTGCTAAGCATTTCTTTGCATTTCTTCCCCCATTTTTAAAATGAAGACTTTTGATTCTTCAAGACTTCAGGTTTTAATTCTGTTTGATGATTTTCACACTATCTCTGTACAATGAAATAGTAACTGTGCAAGGCAGTTTTATACTTGACTGTTGTCTTCCTTGAAGTTATGCTCAGCATAGCACCAAATGATACCAAACTTAAATGAGCCCTGCTATCATATATGGGTCTGATCTTAAATTTCTGGAGAATTGGGAACTGATGCCGCGTGGTAAATACATGCTTCATTTGTAGTTGTATGCTGTCCAAGTGAACAAAGAGTGACTGTAGTATGCATAGGAAAAAGAAAAATAATAATAAGAAATTAAATGAACTAAGCTTTTTTCCAATCGATATATGTGTTCAGATGAGATTCTCTAAGATAGAGATTCTGATGCTTTTGCTGTAGTTGGCACATTTTTAACATCTCTTTGTTATCAGAGTTTATGGTCTTATTTCTCCTGCATACCATGTAACAGGGTCTTTCTCTTTTTAAAAGACAGTAATTTTTCATGAAATTTGTAGGCATTTCATACCTCTGAGGTCTTCTCTTCCAAATCAAATGTGAATTAAATTAGCAGATGACTCAAAGTAGGAGGAGGACAGAAAAAGCACATATGCATACACATAAATACAGTTTTATACTTAAGACATGTCTGTATAAGAAGCAAGGCTAGAAAAAGGTACTAAAAAAGAAAATGACTTCTTAAATGACTTTGTTCCTTGCAAATCCAGCTCTGTCCTTAATGTATTTATTCTTCCTCTGTGCTAGAGAAAGGCAATGAAGAGACTAAGAAAAACAAGAACACTAGTTAACAACAAATGATTGTGATATCAGTTAATTACTGAGGCCAAAGTACCTTGAGAAACTAGACAGCATCTAAATGATGCAGGCATTATGGTGCCATGACTGCAGAGTTGCATATATTATAATATTTAGCTCAGATATGACTAGAAAACAAGTACAGGGAGCACAATTTTTATAAAATTATTTTAAATCCAAAACTGATGGTTTTCCCTATTAAGTGTGAAGTCCAGAAATTAGAAGAAGTATGGAAATTATATGATGCCTTTATTTGTCTAATCAATTAAAGCATTGTGTCATTCAGGCTTTTGTCTCAGACCTCCATCCATTACTTGGTGTGGTGTAGCTGCAATGCAGAGCAGAGGTGCAGTAAGTTAGCTCTGTCAGCTAGAAATTCAGAGGTTTTTACATCCACCTGTCCCTGTTATTAGTTCTGCTCCATTCTATCAAAGATATTTGTCACCCATGTTCCCCACAGTTTCATACATACATCTCTGCCACAGTGCAAAGGAGGGTTGGTAGTGAAGTTTTTTTGAAGTCAAATCTTCTATTGGTTTTCTCCAGGCTCTCCTAAGACCAAAAAAAAAAAAAAAAAGTGAGCTTAGGAACTAGACAAATTTGCATCTCAGTTTTAATCAAAGTGGTTTTTTACCTTTTGCAGTCTGCTCCCTCAATATAATGTCAGCTTTCTACCACAAAAATTCTGAGCTTGTATAATTAAGACAATAATTTCAGGTAAAGACAGCCTGATATTTCACATAAGACTTGGCAAGCATGTGCAGAAGGCATGTTGGTATCTGCTAACATGAAGGCGTGTTGGTGGATACCAATACTGTTCCCAACAGTCTCTGAGAAATCCTCTGTTAGCTTAGTGTACAATCCTCCTGAGATACAAACAGCAGTACCTCTGAACATACGGGTTTATTTCCCAGGACACAGTTCACCTGGAAATGTTTATTTTGGATTACTTTATTTGGGTTTGAGAAGAAGGATCATGAAGTCCCACCTTAGAAAGTCTTTCTGCCCTTCTGGTGCCCAACTTCTCACGTGGCTGAAGTTTCTTACAGTGCAGGGGTGCAGGACACACACTGGTCTGGAGCTCCTGAGGGCTGGTAGGGTGTGAGTTTCACCTGTGAAGCCTTACAGATTTCAGATCTCAGACTAACAATCGTAGAATCATAGAATCAATCATAGAATCAGAGTCACAGAGTCAATCATAGAATCATAGAACCACAGAACCATAGAATCATAGAATGGCTTGGGTTGGAAGGGACATTGATCATCTAGTGCAACCCTCCTCTTTGGACAGGAACACTTTTCACTAGATTAGGTTTTTCAGAGCTCTATCCAACTTGGACTTGAACACTTCCAAGCATGAGACATCCACATCTTCTCTGGGCAGTTTGTTGCAGTGCCTCTTTCAGTTTGAAGCAATTTCCACTTGTCCTGTCACTACATGCTCTTGTAAAAAGTCTCTCTCCATCTTCCTTATAGTCTCCATTCTATTACTGGAACACCACAGTTAGGTCACCCCAAAGCCTTCTCTTTTCAAGGCTGAACAATCCCAATTTTCTCAGATATTCCTCATAGGAGAGGTGCTCCATGTTTCATGCCTACCTCCTTTTTCTTTCCCCTCCTCTTCTTTGGAAATTGAAGCTCTCAAACAGGGGCACATGAAAGGTCCTATGAGTCCTGTCTTGTTTGCTCAGAGAAACTGGTGGACAAATATTATTTCCGGGAAACTCTGATATTTTGATATTTGGCTTCCAGACATAAAAATCAAAAGTTGTATTTAATTTTATTTTTTTTGCTTAGAATGAATGTGGCTGCATTGTAACATAGAATTTTATTGAGCAATAAAATATATAGAATGTATGGAAATAAAGTGGAGATATATCATATACACTTTATCACATACACTCACTACTTTAGCTGAATGCAAGTTTCATCAAAATGAAATACTGTATATTGGAACCAAATTGTTTTGAAATATTCCCAAAGATGTAATCAATGAGTTATGTTCCAGCAAAATATTTCAAGTCTGACATAATATTTTCTAATGAAAAATCTTCCATCAATTATTTTTTCTCTAACAGTCACTGTCTATAAAACATTGTTTCTTGTAGGGAGAACATGACATTTGTTTCATGTAATTCATACTGATTTCCAGGAGATACAATACCGAGAGAAAACTTCAATTAATGTATGACACCTCCGCTGTGATCTGGATAATGTATTGCTGCCTTTGTCACTCTGATGCCTTGCAGTAATTGTGCCTGCAAAAAAATGGCAAAGCGGGAGCTTTTTAGTGAATACAAAAGGAACATGATGGTAGAAGGTTCTCTGAAAAGGAATAGCCATTTTTCTCATGTTTGCCAAACCCAAACTTCAGGACATCCACCATATTTCTAATTTGGGTATTTTTCTTGTGCTGAGGATTGAATGAACAGGAGGGGTGCAGGGCTTTTCTGTGATGAAATTTTAGCTTTGAATATCAATTTTTCAAACTCATGCACTTGCTTTTGTATGCATGCCAATTATTGGCTCTATTTTAAATAGGTATAAGTTGATATGCTGAAGGGGAATGGGAAAGGTGAAGGGTAGGCTTACCCAACAGACTTTTCACTATTTCCCTTGCCAATTTCTAGAGAAGTCTAGTGGGCATTTTTTCCTAGAGCTATTCTGCATGAAGCAGAGTGCTGGCTCTGACTCAATGGAGAAAACCATGCACAGCAAACCACTTTTATAGCTGGCAGGTCTGATGGCAAGCCATAGATGGCTTTAGACAGACTGGGAAAATGGCAGCATCTCCTGCAGAAATGCAGAAGTATCACAAACATCTTACCTTGGCCACATCAAATTTTACTTGTGGTCTGGATCCAAGTCAGAGTCATCCATCTGAGTAATTCTGGGTAGAGTGGATTCAGAGCGTCTTCCCTCCATTGCTAGTTTTGATACCAAACCGTCACAGTAGGAAAATAATTTGCAACTCTTCTTTTCATAAAGAGGCATTCTTTAAAGGAAACCTCAGCATTTATAAAAAGGCAGTCCCAGAGGCTATTGACTGTGCAACTAAAAGAAGGGATTTCTTTTTCTCAGCTGGTTCTCTTCACTGCCTTGTAATTTACTGTCAGTATTTCCAACATTTGTTGCATTTCCCCCTTTTTTCTCTGAATTCTTTTACATGTAAACTTGCAACGATTGCTGTGTGACTGGTATCCTGTCCTGATGTTGTGTGCTTGATGCTGCATTGATACAAGATAGAGGTCATTGCTTCTGTCTCTGGAGTGCAGCCAAATGTACCTTTAATTGTTTTCGTATTTCTGTCATTTTAGCTTGGTTTATGTTTTTTTTTGTTGGGTTTTGTTTGGCCATTTGTTTGTTTTTTAGTTTACTGTCATTGTCAACCCTGAGTGGAAATTGCCCAATATCTCAAATGGTAAACCCTCAAAAAGATTTACAGCTTTAAATGAAGAGTAACCTCTTTGCTTGTGGCTGTGAATTAACTGAGCTCCGAGCTATTAATGTTTCAAAACATTTTAAAAGTATGAGTTGATAATACTTCAAGCTTCATGAGACCTTTCTCATTTCCCTAGATGGTGACATTTTGCAAATTGTCAGACTCATCTTTGTTTGGTTTATGTCAATAAAGTTCTATTTTTTAGAACTTTATGCTTTAGTTTAACTCTCCAGTTTTATAGCCCCTTTATATGTCTGAAAATCTGGAGAAGGAAAAGGGTCTGAGAAAGGAAAGGTTCAGAACATTCTTTTCAATACTGATTTAATTGGTTGTCTCACAGGGGAAATAGTCAGCCAATCATATGACATAAGTAGAGCAATGTCCACGTATATTTGTGCTTCTATCCCACCCCTGTATGTTTGCCTGTGAATTCAGACTCATTAAGCCATATTTTGCTTTGCAAGCTCCAGTATTGTACATGCAAAATAGAATGAAAGGTGCAGCTTATGATCCTCCTTGTACTTAGCAAGAGAGACAGCTACAGGGAAACCCCTGTTAGGAAATGTTAAATACAATACTGTACTTTTTCCTGCATTTTATCCTTGGCTATTGAAGAAAACCATCATGTGTCATTAAACAGTTGACATGTTCCACCCCAGAAACACACTTCATTTCACTGAATAGAAATTCAAGACAGCAGAGACCATGTCAGGATGAGAGCACATGGCTGCACCAGCATCTGCGCTGTGCATGGAGAAAGCTCCCCCATATGTTCACACGCCCTGCACATGGCTGCATGCACAGCCATCATCAGACAAAAATCACACTGAATATCAACGCATTTTCCCATTTTACTTACAGGTCTTTGTGAGTCTGTGACTTTCTGGGAACTAAAATCCTATTTTGATTCTCCTACATTGCGATATTATTTGCAAACAGAACAGTCATTTTCATGGAAGGCATAGCTGGTGTTTTTTTTTTTTCCCTTTTAACTCTAAGGCGTTTAATGCATCTTTTAATCTTAAAAGATCACATCATTGCACAGATTCACGGTAGGCAGTTGATGCTTCTTCACTCTGAAGAAGTTATGGCTCTTTTAACTAAGGGTATAAATCTGGTGAAATGCATATTGAGAGACTCAAGTGAGCTGTGCAAAAAGGATAGCAACATATTAAATCAAGTCACATTTTCCATCTGTCTTGGGATGTATAATGAAGAGGAGATTTAAACATATTTTGACCTTTTTATGGTTATATTCAAATACTACTGTAACTCCCTTTACATGTTTTTTATAACACTGTACTATGCATTTTCCCCTTTAGGGGAGGAGGAACGAGTTACCTGTTGCTCATGGGCAGAAGCCCTTATCTAATAGTCCTTAGTGGTAGAGCTGGGTTAATGGTTGGACTTCATGACCTGAAAGAGATCATGATCTCTTCCGACCTTGATGTTTCTATGATTCCATGATTCTAAGTCATGCTCATTTGTCTCCACCATGACTCCTCTCCCTGGATGAGTCCACCTTGTTTTCCTCACAGGTCATCTCTGCTGCTGCTGTGTTTTGTGGTTCCTCCTCCTTGAAGGCAGGAGGCCACATGAGATATTCCAAACCATTTCGGCTAAATTTGTAGAATCATAGACTATTTGGGGTTAGAAAACACCTTTAAGACTGAGTCTAATAATAAATTTAACACTGCCAAGTCCATCACTAAACCATTTCTCCAAGTGCCACATCTACATATCTTTTAGATATCCCCTGGGATGGTGACTCAACCACTTGTCTGCGCAGCCTGTTCCAATGCTTAATATTCATTACCATGAGGAAGTTTTTTCTAATATCCAATCTAAACCTCCCCTGGTGCAACTTGAGGCCATTTCCCCTTGTCTTATCGCTTGTTGCCTGGGAGAAGAGGCCAACCCCCACCTGGCTACACCCTCCTTTCAGGAAGTTGCAGAGAGCAAGATGGTCTCCCCTGAGCCTCCTTTTCTCCAGGCTAATCACCCCCAGCTCCTTCAGCCGCTTCTTACAGGACTTGTGCTACAGACGCTTCAGCAACTCTATTGCCCTTCTCGGGACTCTCTCCAGCACATCAATGTCTTTCTTGCAGTGAAGGGCCCAGAACTGGACACAGCACTCGAGATGTGGCCTCACAGATGTTTTGCTCAGCAAAAAAGTACAGCTACTTCTTCTGTGGATAAGTATAACTCTGCTTAAGTTTAGAACGTTTCCTGACTTTAATATCACATCTTTTCTTGACCATCCCTTCAATTTCTTTTCCACTTTATTTTTACTTCAGAAATTATATTTTGCCATTTGATTTTTTTTCTAATCTCTGGCACACAATGTGTACTTATCAGCTTCCACACATCACATAGCTGCTTTCATTTCCCTGTCTTCCCAACTGTACCACGCTTCTACGAGTGTGCCAATACTGATGTCCTTGGGCAAAGCACCACCCTTTATGACATCAAACTGCAACTCTTTTGTCTAGTCTTTCCTAAAGGGAAAGTTTTGCAGCTGTAAAATCCTGGTATGCCTGGCATCTTATAGAATAACGTGAATGGGCAAGCAATGATTAAAGATATTTAGGGTAGACTGTGTAGCATCTATGATCTTTGTAAATTAAGATACTAGCTGCATAAGTTAGAGCAATTAAGGAAATTCCTCATTTCCTTAGCATATAAATGTCATAATGATCCTTTTTTTTCTCCAGGTGCAATTAATTTATATTGGTTTTCTCCTTTGTAAGAAAAAAATACATATTACAATATATTGTACTTCTATTTGAACAATGTTGGATCAGAAGGATTATTTTTCTCATCTCAATAAAGCCAGTGATGTCTCTGCTCTGTTCCATTATGTGGTCACCTCAGCATTTCTTAGTATTTATGTGAAAGATGTTGATAGCCATGTTCTTTGGGTTTGCTTAAGAGAAAATGGAATGTATGAATGGAAAAGTTCATAATATTACAACTCAAACTCTATCATATCCTTATGAAGAAGCTGTACAAAACCAATTGCAGAAAACTAGGCTCCAAGCTCACAGCAATGCCTTTCCAGTTGGTCCCATGTTTCTCCCAGGTCACCAAATAAAACAGAGATAACCAAACCCAAAGGATAAATCTGGGCTGTAGTCAAAGAGTAGATCTGTTCCCTGGCTGCTGCACTGCCATAGGAGGCCCTGAACACATAACTCCCAGTTATGTTATCAACTTGCCTGTATAGCCATCACCAAGAGTTTAATCCACCCCTCTTTGCTACCTGGGAGCATTAGCATTTCTCCTTTTCACAAGAATCTCAGTCTAGAAGATTTCAGAGGCTATGGTCAGAGTTGCCATATAAACATGTAAAAGAAAGGGATTGCTACCTGAAAATATTTTTAATCCAAGAGCTGGAAAACTATGTTGATTTTATCCCCTGAAGGGGCAGGAATTTACCAGACTTTCTAATTCTAACATTCAAATATGAAATTCCTTTAGGAAGGAATTGCTATGAAGTCATCTGCATGAGGGTATAGTGCCTTGCAGATCTAGCATCTCATTCTTGCACTTTCCATAAGGTTTTTTAAAGGGATGAAAGCTTCTCTCTATATCAGAAGAAGAATAAGAGTATTTACTCTTACTGCTTGGGAATTCTTAGGATGGCTACAGAGTAGTCCACTAGATCTGTTTTGTTTCCTAAATTAGGTTCTATTTGGCTTCAGCTCTAAAAAATATGGTAGTCTAATGAAACTCGTCATCTGCATGGGGTGAGGGAACATGTTATCAAAAGTCTCTAGCTCCTAGAGAAGTCATCTGTGGTTTTTTTTTTTTTTTTTTTAATAGACCATGCCTTTAGGTGGCTTGTTGCCCAGTTTCCTCCTGCTCAGCTGCTCCTAAAGTTAAGTAAAACAAAATGATTCTCTTTATCAGTAGACTATGAATCAGGAATACATCCCTACAGAGGAATCAGGATACATCATTTACATTTATTGTTTGAATTGCATATTACAGGTGTAGAAGACCTACCTCCCTAGTCAGATAACAGAATTGACAGAGAGGATCTCTTCTAGGGCTGCCTGGGGCCTTTGATCTGCTTCCACTGTAGAAGGAATATTTTGTGCTAGATATTTGCTGCCCTGTATTGATTCTTACTTCTGCCACAAGGAGACCAAGGATGAAACTTTAACTCTGTGAAATTTCTCAGTCCATTCATAGACCAGCTCCTCTTTGTGTTATGACTTGCAGGTTGTTAGAAACAAAGCCAGGACTCAACCCCAGATTATATATGTGGTTAATAAATAAGAACATAAAAAAGGGAAAAAGCAGTCATAAACAAACATATGGGGCTTTGTTTCAGAGTCTGTAATTCTTGTTTCTATTGCTTGGATCAATGTAGTGCAAGGAAATTCACATTTGTTTTCTCCGTACATAAGTGGTTTTGTCACTTCATCTTGCAAATGTGCATATAACAGCACCTTTATGTAGTGTTAATGTCAAAACCTAGAGCCTTGCAGCATCTGTGGAATGCCCCTGGAGTGCTTAGAAATAAGGCTTAAAGCAAAAATAATTTTAAATTCTTCTGTTTCTTTCAAGTGGAGCATGGAGCAATCAGACTTGTATGAATCAGATTTATATAGTCCCAGGCAGGAGGAATATTGTGCTTTTGACAAATACTCCACTAATATATGGTATAAGAAACAAAATAATTATCAAACCTGAGTTGAAACTTTACTTTTTAGAAGAGCACAGAGGCTTTCTGTCTGCTTTTATATAAAGCAGACATATATACTTTTTAAGAAGCAGACATATATACTTTTAAGAAGCAGACATATATACTTTTAAGAAGTATTCATATTGCCGGCCACTACGGATCCCATTTACAGCATCTGCCAAAGTCAGAAGAGGCATTTGTCAGTGCATGCAGCTACTTAAACAGGTACAGATTGCAGCCAGCCTTCTGCTCAAGGATAGTGGCAGATGAGAGGCTTCCTCTAAAGATAAGGTGGTATGCTAAACTAATTTTTTTTCATAATTTCATTCTCCTCTGTTAGCTTTTTAAATGCAAAATAAAAATAGGGAAATTTTAAATTATAAATTAATAATTTTTCTGCTTCATCAAGGTTTCCAAATGTCTCAAAAAATTTAGAACAATCCTTAAATATTGTCTCTCTGACACTTTTTTTTTAACCTTAGTTGTGAAAACAATCCTTTCAGCACTTAACTGCTTTTTTAACAAGCAGAAGACATACAGCATTCAGAACCTGTAGGAGGTCTCGTTTCTGAATGCCTTCTAACTTTTTTTCCAGTTGGAAACACGGTATAAAAAGAACTACAAAAATTATTTATTCATGCGATAAACTGAACTAGAATCATAGCAAGAAAAATATGTTAAGTTCATGTTTTGAATGAATTGTTTGCTGTTTAAATGAAGGCTTGCTGATTTCTGTCAACTCAAATTCCCTTAGTTTCTTTTCAACTAGTCTGGTTGTAGAGTTGTAAACAATTTCCTTTACACGTCTGTCCAAACTGCAGTTAGGATTAGATAATTACTTAATGCAATGCATTTATTTAAGGGATTCCCACTACTGCAGTGAAGATCATGGGAGAAGTTCTGGCTGAATTCCCTTCAGGGGTCTGGAGTGAGAGCAGAAAGGAGAGGCAGCTGTACTGTCTTTTGGAAAGACAATCCTTTCTTCTCCATCTGTTCCACTCCCAGCCAAATCCACTTGGCCAGGTCCCTATCCTCACTGGGCAGGGAGCACAGATGGCAACCTGTGGATTTTCTCCAATTTAGCTGGAACTAGGTGCCCAGATTTCCTGGGACAGGACATATTTTCCCACATATTTTTGAGTCCTTTGTGTTTTCCATAGCTTTTCTAATAACTGACTATTGTGGAAGCTTCAAAAGAAGCTGTGAATATTTCAGCAGACTCAGAACTTTATTCTCCCCTTTTTGGATCAATACTCTTACCCTGCTTTAATCCTAGAAATGATTTTACTGGAGATACCCAAGAGAGCCATTGATATACACTGAACAATAAGGAGTGCCTACTGTGAGAGTTGTCAGCTGACATCCAAAAGATCCATGAATTTGTACAATCCTCTCCTTACAGGTCATAACACTTTATTTATTAATATAAATCATTCTAGAGAAAGTGCAGCCTCAGCAATAACCACTGGTGAACTGAGCTGACTGGAGCAGCTGGAAACCATCCAGGTTCCTCTCCAACTGTGGGAGCTGCTGCTGGTGAAAAACCTGCTCATATTCATTCCTGCCACAGAGTCACATCCTGGAAGTTCTGAGGGCTGGTATATAAGGAACTTCAGGGCTATTTGGAGATAAAAGAATCTGTGTTCCTTAGAAAAAAATTGCTTTTTTTTCCTAAGGAGAAACAAGACCAATTTGTAAAGCTCCATTAAGAATTTTATCATAAGGACATTGAAAGTTTTATAGCTTGATGGAAAAGCAGAAAATAATTTCTCAAAAAATCAATAAACCCCATAGATAGTTCCAAAAGGACAGAGTAGTAATCAAAAAGCTGAAACACAGGACTGTTTAAGCTATTGGATACAAGGGAACAAGCTGTTAAAAATCAAATAGTCTCAGATGAATTTTCTGTATTACACTATTTTATATATCCATCGTATTGAATTTTCATAAGATGAAACACTGACAATTTTTGAAAGGGAAATGTGAGACTAAAATAAAATTTTCTGTAATGCTTCCTCATTGATATTTCAGGAAAAGTGTTTTAATTAGGTGGGTGAATAAGCAATTAATAAATCCCTGACTAACTTGAGTACCAATCAAAGTGGTTTCTTGGAGGATTTCTTTAACTTTTCCTGAAGTTAATTTGACACATTCTTCTTGTATTATCAGATTTTAAATCCAATTCAATTAAGGAAGAATTTGGAATATATTTGGTTGTAGAACGGTGTTTTTCGAGCAGTGAGCTGTAACCCCTCCTGAGGAACACAAAAGGCTTAAGATTTACTGAAAAGGTTTTGGAAAAGCTTCTAAGATGGCTCAGACCTTCTATGGGAGCAATACAGACAACCAAAAAAGATAAGTCAGGTTAAAAAAACGTCAGAGAAACTTTTCTATAGATTATGTCATATTTTATGATAATGGGATGAAAATTGTTTAAAAACTAAAACACCAAAAAAAATGAAAGTAAATGGTTTGTGATGCAAGGGTAGCATGATGAAAATGAAAGAGAGGCACACTAAAGAGCTGAATAAAGCCCTTAAAGCACCTGGCAAGAAGAACTAGATAGAGGCAAAAAAAACCCCAAACCCAAACCAAACTCAAAAAGTTTTAGGTTTCTCTTTCCATATCTAAAGTTCTTTGCTGTATCTTAAGAGGTGGAGAAACATAAACTAAAGTGTGTTAAAAATACAGTCAATAATCTTGTGCAGCATGGAAAACCTACTGAAGGGGAGACAGAGCATGCCCCACATTTGCAATCCAGGTAGACAAAGGAGATAAATTTCTGTTGTCCTTTAGTGGCCTGCAGTCCTGCTAGTGTAGTTTCTCACACTGCCACTTTTCCTACAAAAGCACTTGAAAAGCTTTTCTGCTTGCATTAATGTAGGGTAAAGCAAATACAACACATTAAGAATTTTTCAGGGGACATCAATATCTTGTCTGTGCATTGTGCCTCTTACGTGCCTCTTCTCTTACAGTGTATTTTTTTGTCTTGATATTGTCATTGTGGTTGATATGACTTTGCTTCAGAAGAATTTTCTGATCCTCACACAGGACATCCCTCACTGGAGTCCCTCTGTGCTTATATGTGGGTGATGGGGTAGGGTAGAGTCCCACCCCAGGGAAGAGGCTAACATCACTCCTGTCACCTTTGTGGTTGCATCCAGACCTTACTTAGCTGTTGCAAGATAAATATAGGTAAGAAGCCAAAGCTAGTGTAATTCTTAAATTCACTGCTTGATGACTTAGCTTCAAGTGTGCTATTTTTCTCCTGTATTGCTGCAGAACTGTGCTATCACTTTAGCTGACACTGAAGGTCCCAGCACCTAACTTTTAAAATTCTCTGATTATGAAGTTCACAGAAATCCCACAGAGTGCGTGTTACAATAGAATGCATCTGCTTTAGATGTTTCTGACTGTAACTTCAAGTGCTGTCTTGTTTACGTATGTAATTATTATGTTACTGGTTTTCATCTATAAGGAGCCTGGGGGTCTGCTAATGTAGCTGAGTTTTGAAATGTTGCTGTAATATATCCAACATCTCTAAAATTTGAAAAGGAGTATTCATCACTCTTGTTTTACAGAGTGTATTTAGTTTTATTTTTCGTCTTGGAAAATCGTGGAGGATTTCAGGTAATTTACCAAGTCTCTGCTCTGGGTGTTTCTTGAGGGTAGTTTGTTTAAAGCAAATGTCATGCGTGTAAGGTTTAAGGTAGAGCCTATTAATGATTGATCCGTGAAAGCCTTGAGCTTTCACTCTTCAGGAACAGTATTCCCTGCTATGTTCCACAGCTTCTGTCAAGCACTGGCCTGCACTATTCTTAGTCCCTGATGATGGGGAGCACTCCTACCCGTGGCACCATGCTGTTTGTTACAATGATCCCTGGGTCAGAAAAACTGATCAGCAGCTGGAGCAGCCTGCAGGTCTCCAGTCTTTCTGAGTGATGGTGCATTCAAGGTTCACAGAGTCAGGTGGAGCTGCAAGGGGCAGTACTGCTCTGCTAGCCCTGCCTGTCCCTTCCTCTCCTTACCTGTGGCCAAACACCAGTGGCTCTGTGACCCAATCCAACACAAATTCTCCTAACAGGGAGATACATGGAGTTTCTCTACAACAGCTCAAATCCTAAAGCTGACACAAGGTGGAGGTTGGAAGTCATAGCTGGAAGAGTAAAGGAAAGTTGCCAGCAGGTAGTTCTTTGACTAAAACAAGCAAGACATCTCAGCTGCAGACTCAGTGAGATGTACTCAAGTGCAGAGGTGTGTTCTGGAGCTGCATAACTGAGGGCAGGCTGGTTGCAACGACCTGACAGCCAGCTTTCTCACCTCTGCAGGACATTTCCTCATGTAGGGACGAACTATTGGAGCCTCAGCATGCAGCCTGTTCTCCAGAATGACATGCCAGGCCCCTGTTTATATGGTGATTATCAACCACAGCAGAAGTGTACCTTGGTTTTCCAGACTAGCTTTGCCCAGTACAGCGAATTACTGTCTAAGATAAATGGACAAGTTTGTCCAATTACCCCCATACAGTAATTCTAAAAGGGGAAGGGGGAGGGGGGGGGAGGGCGGAAATTGCTGCAATCCTCAGATTTGCCCATGAGTCTGATAGATCAAGCTAAAGAAAAAAGAAATTTCCTTCTCTTACAGCTCTGGGAATTGCAGTGAAACTTAACCAATTTCTTTTTACGCACTACAAGATGCCAATCAGCATTTGACAGGATCTCAGAAGTGCTTCTATGCTGCTCTGCTATGGATTTGTTTTAGTTCTGACTGTGAAGGTTGTTCTTTCAAGGGCCTCATTTTTCACATTTCCTCTTCAGGGTCCAGAAAATGAACAATATGCAGCCACATCTGAAGGCTGCCTCATCAGGGCATGGCCAAATATGTTTATGAATGAGACTGTAATTCTTGCCTTGGTGAGTTGAAGTTTGACTCAGTGTTGTTTATGTAGGTTTTAGTGTTCTAATTCAAGACAGAGGTTGTTAAGTTTTGAGTGTGCCACTGAAGCTTGAAAACAGCAACTTTCAAGATACACACACACAAAACTGAGGTGAGGTTGCAACTGAGAATGTAAAACAGCAACTTAAACCTGAGGGCAATAATTGAAAAAAGTTCCTAGACCATGATACATGCAAAGAAGCAAAACGTTAAGATACAGGTAATAGCAGTTAAATCTTCAAGAAACTTTTATTATTCTAATAAATGATGACGTGCTAGAAGGACCAAAAGGAAAATGTTAATGGACTTTAACAAGCAACTTACTGAGTCAATAAATACTGCATTAGTTTAATTATTAACAGTATGTATTAGCATCTCAGGCAAAGTTTATATTTGATATTTTTTAAGTTGCCTTTTTTTTTCTGATGTTTGCACTGCTTGCAGTATTGAGCAAAGTATTGCCTACCTCAGTAAAAAACACTGCATGGTAAAATGCTAGAGGTTAAGGCCAGAAATACTTTCTGGGTAACATTTGGCAAAACAGTTTCAAATTTTAGAATTAACTTTTCAATACAGTTTCAGTAACTATGAATGACAAAACATGTACAACAGAGACTGAGATGAATCAAGAGAGCCCCTTGCTGTCCTACATAGTGTCTTGGGCCACCCATCAATTAAGAAAGGCTAGCTCTAATCATCCACATTTACATTTTTGGGTGATTATATGACATCAATGGTGTAGAGATCATTGTGTTATCTAGACCCTCTTTTTTTTCAGTGTGTTGTGGTGTTCCAAGGATAAATCACCAGGTCACCACTCTGTAGCCACTGGGCAGTCCCAAGACTAGTTTATTCTTGGAGGCAGAGGCTGAAATAGGCAGGCCCAGGAGCAAGTGCTGTTGAGACATACAGTTACACTGTGAGATTAAATATGTCATGAGATGTTGTCTTAAGTTTGATGTCAAAAGAAGTAAGATGCGGTATAAAGTAAGCAGATATAAGGCAAATATCATTGCAAAATCAAGAAGTGATAAAAGAATGTACAGGATATTCAAAACTAAAGTATATCAACTTGACTGTCTTCTTTTCCTTGAATGACCCTATTTTTTTCTATGCAAACATCTTTCAGATGCACACCATTCTGAACCCTTTTCCTGCCTCCAGCCTTTCAGTTCTCATTTTCTCTAGGACAACTAGGACGTGATCTTCCAGATAACTTCCTGTCATTTTATTGTACTGACACTTGTCCTTCTTTTCTGTTTGCTCAATCCACTTTCCACTATATGAGTATGCTTCTAATGTCACACTAAATCATGGCTGTCTACCGTTCTGGGCAGCAGCTGTATCTTTATTTGTTAGTGGTGACCACTTGTTGAGGCTTAACCAGTGAAAAACTCCGCTCTAAAGGCACCATGGGTGATGTTTGAGTAGAATTGTAGTAACATTAGTTCATAGAGCCAGTAAGTCTCCAAGGAAAGGTTTCAATATAAACCAATTCACCGGGATCTACTTCCTTTTTTAATTACCTTGAAACACAAATTACATTGAGTGTCGAGTTCTGTGAGATCCATTTATTTATTTCTAAGCAAATATATTCTGGAGGCAGTTTCCTTCTGCAGATCAGTGTCTTTGCTTTACCATTTCCTGTTTTTTTCCCACATTTCAATTTCTTGCAAATATGAATAGTTCATGCTATGAGATCAGAACTGGTTATAATATTGAAACAACATAATGAGAATAGTTGAAAGTCAAAATGCACTGAGTAGATCACCTTAGCAAATCCTTGATACACAATGAATGCCCATTTCGAAGCAGTTGTCTTTTTACAAAATAATTTTTTTAATCAGCTTTTTTGATTTATTTACTGGGATACCTGTAAGAATGAGGCCTTTATGTTTAAGTGCAACACTCTGTTTGCTGTTTTTAAAAAATTGCTAAATTAGTTTTTGAGAAGACAATAATGATAATATGGAGAGTGAAAAGTGTTACATTCATAATATGTTAGCATATGAATCTTTTATTTTTAATGGAACTCAGGTTTTTTTGAAGGACGTTAGATGTGCACAGGTATGTGTCTTTTCAGTTAAACATCAGAAGCTCCTCAGAGCCATTCATGGATGGTGATAGAATTTAACCAGGTTTTGGTGTTGAGCCTGTTGAACAAGCCACCATTATTCTTCCAACTGTTGATGGAAAAAAGGTGAGTAAGGTCTGATTAGTTTGAAGATAGGAAAGTTAGTGAAGCTGAATAGCTGCCTGAGCCAGAAAGAAATACTGCCAGGAAGTGAATTGTTCTTTGGAAATTGTGTTGAAATGTTCAACCAAAATTCATGTCATAGCTGTATTTATTACTTACTTAAGTTAGTAATAGAAAAAAATGACCGAAAGGAATGAAATATGGCAGTATGATTTGTAGTTTAAGGGGGAAAAAACCCCACAATTTCACAGCAAAATAAGCAAAACCGATTCTAATAAGCATGTTAGATTATCAAAATTGCCTGTTACGAGCAGCTTATAAGTCCAGCAGATGTATTTTTGCACATTTTTTACATAGATTTTTAATGTAGAAGTTAAACTCTTTCAGTTCAGAAAAATATTTTAGAATATTTTCAGGTCTTTGTATGATGTTCTGAATTATAATCCCTTATGCCATTCCCTCCATAGTAGCTTCAGAGATAAAATAGCACTTGCTGCAAGTTTTGCTGTGGTGTGCCCTACTCACATGTGTTTATTGAGGCATTACAAAGAACAGCCATGGCAGCCACTGTACAGTGCAGCACACATTGGTTATCATTTCTGAATCCCTGTGGGTGCAGGGACAAGAATTACAAGAGTCTTCAGTAGTGCAACATTCTTTATGCGGTTTCTTAGCTTGCTATACTGTTCTTCTGCCTTTAATAAAGGTAATCTTTAAGCAGCAATTCATATAACGAGTTCTCAGCTGGCAGAGTCCCTGAGCCCTGGGATTTCTTGCATGGAATCTGGTGACATGGCATATGGCACCAAACAATCCAGATCATATCCACGATAATGTACAAGAAGAATACTGAGAGAGCTCTTGGAAACTTGCTTCTATTAACTCTTTCTCTTGCCCTTCTCTGCTGTCAGGCTTTCTGTCATTTAATGTATGGAGTGATAGTGTTAGCTTGTCTGTTCCAAATTAGACCATTCAATTATTTTACTTTATGAATCTCCCAGCCTATGGATAAATGAAAACCAGGAAAAAAAGTTTAGCCAACAGTTTGTGAATTTGAAAAAGGCGGTATTTGAATGAAAATGGAATTGATGATTAATCTAGGCAAGTGGTATGTAGATTATTTTTGAGGTAATACTACATTTGGGCATAAAAAAATTCCACTATTTTATTGTACCAAGTCTATGACATCTTCCAAGCTGTGGAGTTGTGGCCCAGCTTCTCTTTCTGTTTTGCACGCTGTGCCAGGCAAGCAGAAGGAGCCAATAAGCTTTTCAGCTCACAATTTTGCTGTGAACAATGACTCCATTTATAAAAGTCGCCTTTTGTTTGAGATAGATAGAAACAAAGCCAGTTGCAATAGTAATTATAACCTTAGAGGAAATCATGATGATTTGGATTCTGGGGTATTAAATGACTGTCACGAGGTTGGAAGTAGGTGTACTGGGGTTGGGTGGCAGAAATACTGCCAAAGGGGCACCGGGAATTCCCTTGAGGTTTCGTGGGAATTCATGGGGAGGTACATTGTTATCATGATGTATTCTGCTACATGAAATATGTTTGCCTATGGGCAGTTGATGAGTACAGAGTAGTCTGGGGATCCAGGGCTAGCAGATAAGGCAGCAGAGTTTTCTGGTTTGGCTGGATGGAGAATTCAGGTCCACATGCTTTCTGTGTGCCCTGGGAGGTCCAGCAATTACGTAGTGACTCAGAGTTTCAGAATCAGCAGCTTGAGTTTATGCTCATACACTTAAGTGTGTAGGTTTAGCATCCAGTTATGGAAATGATGGCACAGGGCTTTATTTCCTCAGGAAACAGGAGCACAGCAGCAGTAGGTCTGCTGGTTTGTGTATAATATTTACATAAGTGGAGGTTCACATTTAGGACAAGAGCAGACAGTCTTAAGCTGTGCCAGGGACGGTTTAGATTGGACATTAGGAATAGGTTCTTCACAGAAATGGTGGTTGGGCACTGGAATGGGCTGCCCAGAGAGGAGGTGGAGTCACCGTCCCTGGAGGTGTTTAAGAGAAGACTGGATGTGGCACTCAGTGCCATGGTCTGGTTGACAAGGTGTTGTTTGGTCACAGGTTGGACTTGATTATCTCAAAGGTCTTTTCCAACTTAGCTGATTCTGTGATTTCTGTTTTCCTGAAATGACTGCCATGAATTTGTAAGTCTGGCTAACATTAAACAGTAGGTAATGATAAGGGTAAGTAAAGGATAAGAAAAAAAAGAGTAAACTTGAATAAATCAGAATGAGATAAATGAGTTACATTGGGAAAGCTGAAAGAAATATTGTGCTTTGAGAAAATGACTAAAACAATCTATGGTGAGTGATATTGTTGAAGAGCTATTGTAATTATGTAAAGTAGTCAGCAAATCCAGGGAACTGTCACCTGTCTTATCAAACTGGTTAATTTGCTATGCCCATGTCATTTATAACAACATCTTCATCCTGCATGGTCCATACAGGCATGCAATAATGCATGTTTCCTTCATTTGGCAAAGATGTTTTCCTTTGCATTCAGACCAACTGTTATAATCCATCTCCTTCATTGTCAAAAGACTGCTGGTCATTTAGAAATAATTAAAAGCTTGTACAAGAAACATTCATCCTACATTTTCTGAAAAGATTAAATTCCTGTTAAAGGTTTTCATTCTCTTTTTTTATTAGAACTATGTGTCCCAGCAAGGGCTTGTGAATTCATTTCAATGCAATCAACACTCAACTTTCAGCCAAATGTCAGACTGAGATATTTGAATGCTATAACTGTTTATCAGAAATCACTATTCTGTGCATTGGTTTCTCTCAGGCTTTTTGATCCTTGACCTCCACTACTTATTTATTTATACATTTATTTGCTGTCAATTAAGTTTGTTATTAAGTTAAGAGTAAATTAAAATCACAATGTATGACTGTCTTTTGTCTAGCCAAGATGGAACATATACTATGACTTGCACTATGTAGAAAACACAGCGCATAATTGTAAATATACTTTTATATGGACATATCAGGAAAGGATCCTTAACGAAAAGATCCCTCAAAACAACTCAGACTTCTGATCTTTAAAGAGCTGGAAATCAGAATTATGTGGTGAACTCCATATTAAAAGGTCTGTTACTAGTGTTCCAGTATCAAAAGCTCTGCAAAAATAGGAAGTGTCAAAACTGAGGTGACTTGTGCATGTTGATATATAGCCTTGATGCTTGACAACCTCACTGCAGAGAGCAGCTTGAGAAAAGGTGACAAGAATAATTCCTTTGAACTGTTAAAGCCTTTCTCACTTCTTCTGCTCTCATTCCCTTTTTTCTCCCCTAGCCCCATCATCCAGCGTGCCCTCTCCACATCACTTCTTGTTCTGCTTTAATTTTTCAATTTGTTTTGAAAGACAACAGAAATTTCCTGTCAAGGTAATGTTTCAAGAGCTGGAGAGGAGCAGTCAGCTCTGACTGGTGGTGCTCTTGCAATCCACCATGCAGTCTGACAGGGTCATGCTGTAGCACACCTACTTTCAAACTTCAGGATCATTTCATTTTCTTGCTTAGTGTTCCAGCTAAGCAAGAAGGAAACTCTCTTCTTTCATATTCTCCTCCTCCTTTGTCCTGTTAAGAAAGACAATTCAGAAAAAAAGAAAACATTACTTTTTGCAGGAGCTTTGCCACATTTGCATGAGAAACGCATCATCTAAGCATTGAAGCAAAACTAGCACTGTGTGGATACAATTTTTTTAGAAGCAAAATTTGGCTGCTATTTAGGCATTTCGAAAGCAGCTGAACTCTGCCCAAACTTAGAATTTATTCTGTGTGCCTACCATGAAAACCTGGCAATATAGTTAAAACTGAGATCAATGCATCAGAGATAGCAGATAATAATTTGCTTCTAGAGTCACCAGACAGATCCCACAATATCACAGATTTGGGGTTCATCTGCTATTGTCTGACAGTGCAGTGCTTCCAGGGTGCTCAAAAACTTCCCAATCCCTTTGGCAGGAGGCCCTGGGGAAGAGAAGGGCAGGAAAAGAAAGAAGGCGGCAGCAGAGAAAAAAAAGTGCCTGCAGATCCATCAGCTGATCTCCTCCTGAGTAATTCCAAAGAAAATATTTACATGTCTGCTTGTGATAAACTAACCTACAAGTGTAGGTTAGACATCATATGGGAATCCAATAAATAAGGGTTAAGAGGCAGGAATCTCTGCATTATAGTGAAATACTTCAGAGTCATCCAAAAGAGTGATTTCAAATGTCTTTGAAGCACAGAATCCATATTTGCACTAAAAAGTGAAAGTCTCTTGCTTCCAAGAGCACTGTTTGTACTGAGCACTCCAGTGCCTTTGCCAGAAGAGACAAGAGTTGTGTATGTCACACCAGGAGACTTCTTTGGTAATTTAATGTCCATTAATATATATCAGTACAACTTTTAAGCATGCCGTAATGTCTCTTTTTGTGACCAGAAGCACTGTTGTCTAGGGTTTGAAAAATGAAATTTGTATTCTCCGTGTGGCAGACTCTTTGTGTGTAGCTTTTGCATTTAAAAAAAGGAAATTATATAAAAGTCTGGGAAGTCATTCTCAATTTTGTACATGACCCTTATGAAAATAAGGAAAAAACCAACCAATTTTTTTGTTGTGTTTCTGAGGAGAATTCATACCTAAAAGAGAAAAAATAATTATTCCAGGAATAAGCGAGTGCAAATAACTGTAGGACCTTTATTTGAACAACACTCTACCGAGTTTCTTTACAAACCTCAATTACAGTTGCATATTCAATCTTGTTTGCTCTGCCAACCTGTAGAAATAGCTGACACGGTTTATGTTGTGAATGCTACACCATGACAGGGTCTGTGCATCCACAAAGATATCCAACATGCACTGCCTAGTTCTCTTTGCAGACACAAAAGGGAAATTTTATTGCCAATCAGTTCTTATCATCAAAGCTGGGAGTGGATAGTTTTAGAAATGAAAGGAAGTTGCACAGTCCAAGTCCTTTTTCCTAGTTGTTTATAGTCAGCATTCATGTCTTATGTCACTCCATGGTGACCGGATGACTTAGTGAAATTAGAAAAGAAATGCTGTACTATTTCAAAATAAATGTTGTGAACATTTTTGCAGATGTATATGATAAAAATGTATTCATCTCCAAATGGAGATGAATCATTTAAAATTTTGTCTTCCCAGGACATTTGATACAACTGTGTGAGAGAAGGAGAGAGGAAGAAAACATTGCATGCAGAAGACAGTAGGTTTTACATTGGGAGTCTTTCCTTCCAAATCAGTTAAGTAAAAACTGTACAATGAAGTACACAAGAATTAGGAGCATTACTACTAGTCTGGAAAGCAAATTTTAGCATAACGTCTGGCAAGAGACAGTTTAGGATGTGGTTAGAGGGGTGGAGCTGTAGGCAGAAGTTGTACCTTAGTAAATTACTGATTAATAATTCTGATAATGAAACAAAACTAATTATTGGTTTGTGATGGCAACTGTAAAATGTAGTTTTTGCTTGATGATGCAAACCAGGCTTGACATAGATGAAAATTAATTTATACTGGAGGGAGCAATGTTTCGAGCGATTCAAATTAAATCAGAGCTGTTTTAAGTTGCAGTATTTGTAAGGGAGATGCAAACAGGTGTCTTACCAATGTGAACATCGAACGGGGTGATGCTGAAATGGATTACAGTGTTTTAGTCCCATCTTCCAAAGTCACATATAAGAGGATATGTCCACAGCTTTATGTATGCTCGTATGCTGGCACTTAGTTGCTCATTTTGCTCATCTTGAGAGTTCAAGGGCTGATCATCATAGGAGAATGATTATTCTTCAGCTCCCAGCACTCATCTTCCAAATTACCTCTAACCAGAGCAGAAAATTAACAACAGCTCCTTTTTCTTTTGAGAATGACATATTTGCAGGGTCCTGTGGAAATAAAATCCACTGAATAGCTTCTTTAATTTTCTCTAGTCTTTGCTGCTCTTTATGGGACAAATCAAGGAAACAAAAGGTTAATAGGACTACATTTTACTTTAGTTCACATCAGCACAAGCTTGGAGTAACTCCTTCCTGGTGAGCTTCGTCTAAATTTACAGTGTTTTAAATCAGAAAGTAAATTGACTCGTAAGATTGCAGGTTCTAATTTTTTTTTTTAATACCCCAAAGCTTGTCTTGGCACTACCCTGAAATGTAAAATGTAATTCAGAGAAATTAATGTGAGTGTTAAAATAGCTGCTTTAGGCTTTCCTTGAAAGTGATTTAATCTCAGGTTTGAAATTAATTATTTTTCACATTTTTTTTATTGCTACTTTGTTTTTAGAGTCACCATTTCAGCCCATGTTATTTCAATTTTAGTGATCAGGTACTAACAAATACTGCCTATCAGACTGCACTTTGCAGCAAACTAACCAGAGGTTCTGTAAGTCTGATTCCTAAATTTCTCCACAAGCAAGCAGTCAGTTCAAGAGATAGTAGTAAAGAACAGAAAATATTTGAAGCATTTTGGAGGGGTTTGCCCATCAGACACAACTTAAATTGGGAATGCTGCATTCATTGCATACTTATTGGAGGTATATAGAAAACGTAGTTTTTTCAAATGAAAATAACTCTGCGCTTTCTTTTAGTGAAAAATATCTTTGTGTCATGAGTAAGAGCTGATTGTTTTGTTTCTGGTGGTTAAAGCTTAGTGATGTTTTAGAGGATCTGTGTATTATAGGATCTATTTGTGTTTGCAAAGTAAAATTTAACATTTGATCATAATAAAAGAACTTCTGGATTATTTTGCACTTACTGCTAATAACCAGATGAAAAATAGTAATGTGACAGCTGTTAGAATAAAGTGTTGACTTCCTATTTCTGATTTGGGGCAAAACTTAAATGTAGTGGCAGTTAATAGTTATAATCATGGGAAATGAAGCCAGAACACAAACATTTTAAAAGTGTTAAAAGACTGACTGGGTTTTTCTTAATGTTCTGTTGCTTCCATAGAGGCATGGGAGTCTATGAGGGAGAAGGGAGAGGAGGGATGTGGGCAGCCAGAGGTGAAATATTTGTTTCTCAGGAGGTTAAACTGATTAATCGGTTTTAATCGCAGTTCAGAAGACTTGTCTTTCCACATCTGAAAACTGAACTCAGAAATGTGTAACTATGCCTTCTCTGTGCTTCAGACAAAAGCAGAGGTGACAGGTTTGACCACCTTCCACATGTTGGAGAAGCACCATGAGGAGTCAGGAAGCTTTTTCCCTTTGGCTAGTAGTATTAGGTCAGGTGTATGCTGAAGGCACAACTGTGCCTGGAGTCATAGCAGACACCAGGCTACCACCTATCACTGCAGGGAGCTTCTGTAGAAACATGGGAGGAAGGAATGGTCTCTCACGTTTGCTGTCAGAAAGTATGATATAACAGCACTATCAGTCACTACTGTTCCTGGTGTTTCTACGATTTTCATTGCACAATTTTGCCTGTATTTTCATGTAAATAAAGAAAATCCTACAGAAAAGCTCAGACCAGTCAAATGGAGCTGTGACTTTCCAAGCAGGCCTGGCTAGATATGAAGTAAACCAGCCTCCTTACTTAAGAGGAAATTACAACTACATTTTAAAATTATAATTCATTTAAATGACTACATAACTTACGCTTCTAAAAAAAGCTGAAAGATTGCTCTCACTTTTGGCTATCGCCGTTCTGTTTTTTTAGTTTATTTTTACGTTTCCAATTATTTTTCATTACTGTATGATAGAATATTTGAAAGCTGAGCATGGCTTGGGGATTTTTGATTTTTTTAAATTGTGTTTCATCTTTTACAAGGTGATAATTATATATAGTTTGATCATCTTTGGAAAATACAATAAATGAAAAACAGTACTTATATCATCCCATGTATGTAACAGCCCTAATACAGATATTAATCTCATATCTGGATACTTTATTCTTGGAAACTTAATATGCTTCACAGACATACATAAGCTGCTTAAATAGTGTCTAAGATGAAGGCACTTGATAGAAGTAAAATCTATTCTTGTAAAAACCAACACTGTTTTGGTATTCTTTTAGAGAAACTGCATTTTTGTTTACACACATTTGGGTAGTGATTTAATGGAAGTACTCATTTAGGATGAAATAAAGCTCTGCTGAGAAGACTAATACAGCTCTAGGAAGAAATTTATGTCAAAGTCCTATTGGGACCTTATTGGGACCTAGCTGCTGCGTAAACTTTATGCTTCCTTTTTGCATGAGCAGATTTTCCACTTTGAAAACATACCAAAAAGAGCTTGCATTTTGAAATTGATTTTGAAATCGAAGAGAGTTTAAATTTAAAATAGTATAACACTATTTCTATTTTTATTTTGTGTTTTAAATTCAAGAAGTGGAGAAATCCCTGAGGTGTGGAAATCATTGTGTATACAATACTTCCGTAGTGCATTTTTGCAGGGACAACCTTAGGTGTATCAAGTGCGGCGTTTTTAATACCTGAGCTGCTGTAAAATTTTCCTTAGGCAGTTATTATTTTGCAATTAGCTTTACTATACTGGGACCTGCATTGAGACTTAAGGCATAGAATTTGGCTGCTATCCATTTCCACTTTTTGCAAAGAAAAGATGCTCTGAGTCTGCTGGAGCTCTGTTGTTCCTTATTGCTTCAGGCTCTACAGCCTCCTGAGGAGGCACTATGCTGAAAGAGCACCACAGGCACTGAGTTTCCTTAAACTGAGACACTCTCTTCCCCAGCTCCGCTCTCCACAGGTCATGAATTAATCTCTTGCTTTCTGCCGTGGTATTTAAGATGTATCTACAAGTCTCCTTGGCCATCCTTTCCTCCATGACTTCTTTTCAATACACAGATCTAGATTCAAAGGTGAATTGATGTGGAAGTGTCTTCCCTCCTAATCTTCTGAAATGTCCTCCACTTCATAACACTCCTATGTGCAGGGGATTGCCCACCTCCACACTGCCTGTGGGAGCAGTCCCGCCTAAGTCCCCAGTATGGTGCTTATGTTGCCTATTTGCAAAAGTAGGGAAAAGTTTTATCTAGCCCATACCTTATGGTCAAGTCTCAGCCCTGTTGTAACATCAATATAGGCTTAAATCCATAGGAAAAACCCTTGGATCCCTGATGAGGTGAAATTAGCTTGAAGGGAGAAAGGTGGTGAAATTGTGCAAAACACATCAAAATTTAACTGTTTATGGCTCTCATCCCCAGTAGTGTTCTCCTCATAAATTCATTTTGCTTACACAAATGAAAAGCCTTTAGCCTAGTTTTGAACACAGATCTGAGTACATTGTACAGAACTGAGTGGGTATTTACGGAATGTATTTAGTAACCAAATAAATCCCATTTCATTAGGACTAGAGAGGTGTTTCAGTTGGCTTGCTTTCACTCACAAACCTCTCTCTCAATCTTTCTTATATATCTTCTTTTCCTGAAAAACCTGTCGAAGACTGATAAAATATACATCTATTGATATTTTAGATGTTTCATTTAATTCTGTCATGGAGTCCAACAATTCCACACTTCTTGTGCTTTTGACAACTTTTGTGAGTAAGATTCCAGTGACAGCCAAAAGTGGCATCTCTGTTATGCTGTTTGTGTTCTGGCATTGGAGGCTTTTATATGCCCAAGTCAATCTGAATCAGTGCAGGGTGTGGATTGTGAGGCACCCGCTGGATACCTTGTAAGTGGCTAGAATTTCTGCAGTTGACTAAAGAGGCATCTCTTTAATTTTTATTGCCGTTGGGTAGGCACAATATAGAGCTGGGTCTGGATATAAGGCTGATTGCTGCTTTATCAACCCCATTCACAGATGGAAAATTGCCACTTGCCCTATGTAGTGTGATAAAGTCTGTGCAGATGCCACATCCATTTGAAAGGTAATTGAGTATCTGTTGGATATATCAATTTATCTTATTCTGAGGTGTCATGGACTTCTGAAACACAATATGCAGCCTTGTCTCACAGGAGCAGACTAGGTGTTGGGAGAGCAGTCAGGCCTGAGGTAAAAGCAGACAGCTTTCTTCAGGTGCAGGACAGAATGGGAGACAATTGTTCATGAATGTCCAAAGCTCATAAAAACCATGCAGTATGTTCACAGGACACGGTGAGATGGAGTGGAATAGACTCTCAGCTGTTTCCTAATATATTCATATCCTGAAGGGCTCTTCTTGCTTTTCTGATACCTTGCTGAGAGGAGTCACCCACTTAAAATCTTCTAATGACTGTTTCAGCAATAAGTAGCATTTTACAGTAAGTATCTTGCCCTTTGTAGTTAGTGAAACTGGTTGTTATGTACAGCAGAGTCACAGGGAAGAGAGTCACACCCAATGTCAGGGATCACCAGTTTCCAACTTTTTTCTTTCCAAAAATCCAGTGACGGTGTTGACCATATTTTAGGAAATGTTGCAGATCCAAATCCTGTGTATTGCATTTGAACTCATGAATAATCAGCTGCTGTCCTTAGCTAGAGGTCAGTCAGTGTTCACATCAAGTTTACATCACATTTCATCCCCTAGTAAATCTCTGGAAATAAATGTCATCTAGTCAGGCTACTCACCATCTACTGCAGGTTAAGCTACTATATGACAATGTCAGTTGATGTCTTAAAAGTAATAGACAACCCCTTTTGATGCTGCAGGTTCCGGGGNCAGAGATGCAGGACCCCTCTCTGACGAAGACGCTGGCTTTTAAGGGGAAAGGAAGGGGAGGGACTGTCTCCCTTAGGACCAGTCTTAGGAGGAGGAGGAGAGAATTGACAGGGAGAACACACCAATAGGTTTTCAGGTACAGCAGAGAGCATATTTTGAAATGAACCAATAGTACACAGAGCAGGGAAACAAAGGAAGTACATGGAGATCTGAAAATTGCATTACTACACACTTTTTTCACCTTTGTCATTAAAAAGAAAAAATAGGCATAACTAATCTGCACACAGTTTAACACCCTACAGCCTTGGTAGTGAACAAACTACATTCCTCTTTTTTTGTTTCAAAATAAATAGAAAATATTCTTTAAATAGTTGCTTTAACACAAAGGATAACAAATGTAACATCATTGGGCTTTTTATGTAACTATTCTACTGTTCTTAACCATTATTATTATTTGAAGCAGGGTCTTCAGTTTTTATTTTTCTTGTGTTTGTGAATGGCTCTTGTAATTGATCTCTGCAGGGATTTTGTATCTCTGACTTCCTTTATACAGGATATTTCCAATTAGGCCAGCAGTCAGTTTATGTGCTAGGATAAAAGAAGCATGCCACTTTCAGTAGAATGAATCAACTTTTACATTGTGAAGAAAATGTGTTAAGGATGTCTAAGATCAAAATTTTTAAACAAGCTAACAAGAAAGTTTGTCCCAAATGAAAAAAATATCTTTCTGCAGAGAAGAAAATCTTTTTAAGAATTTGGTCATGAATGTAAAGCCTCAGTATGCAGTCTCCTAAGTAAAGATATGTTCGTAATTGTTAGTTGAACTATACTGAGAAGAAATGCAGTGTGAAAACTAGGAATAAATGTTTTTGTTAGTGGTATCTGTTATTTTTCTATGAAGAACCACAGTTAAGAGTACAATTTTACACTTTGATGTCACATTTCTAATACTGGGAGTAAAAGCAAGTAGGAGAGAAGGGGTAGAAAAACTTACCAGATGCTGAACATTTTGTCTGTGGGCATGCTAGCAAAGGAAAACTCTTATTCATAACTTTGTTTTGAGGATGAATCCATTTTGCTTAAAATGAGTCATTACTATATTTTCATCATGTATATTTTTCACATATTAAACACAATAGAGGCTTTACTGGGCATTCAATACATTTCCTTCTTAGTTTCCAAATTTAGCTGTGCCTAGTGTTTAGAAACAAGAGCACTACCAGCAATTAGAAATAATCCCTATAAATAAACTGTTTTCTTTATTGCAACTAGCATGAACTCAGTAAAACTTTGTATTGACTTGCTGCATGTAGTAATAGCTGTATTTGAATGTCATTTACAACACAAGACCATAGTTTCTAAAGTTGTCATTAGTACAGTACTTTTATTGATGCAAATGCATTCTACTAATTGTCTTCAGTATTGCTTTGCTTTAGTTTTAAAGATAAGCTGTATGAAATCGTACTAATGCAACTGGAGTTTCACTATTGCCTTTTAGTTACTTTATTGATTATCCTTTACTTGACTTCATCGAATTTGCAAAGGTCATTTAAATAACTGCTCTCAAAAAATGAACCCTCAAGACTTAGTAATTAAAATTATTCTGTGGTCAAACCTTTTCCTTAACAGACTAATTGAAGTATAACTCAGGGTAAGAACACCTGGTTTTATTGGATTGTTCCATGGGCTTGTTTCCAGATGCTGAGTCATATCTCTGATGTGGGTCCTGTCCCTGTAATCTGGCTCTCCAATATTCACAGGAGGCATGACAAGTGAACAGCGTTTCTCAGGATTACAGCTGTTTGTCTGTGAGGGCTGTTTGAGCTGATGCAAAAGCAGAGCTTTCACCCTTCCGTAATCTCCTGCTGAGGAGATTTACAGCCAGCTGACATGTGGCCAGAACAGCAGGAGCGCAATGACACACCACCCACGGTGCTGTGGCACCTCCGTTCACACTCTTTCACTTCACCTAAGGAAGATGAAAAGTATCTCTGCCTGTCTGATCTGACATCTTCACCTCTCACTCTCTCCTAGTTTTCAAGCTGTGGCAGAGGCAGGTTTTCAATAACTCCTCACTTCCACCAGTCAAACAAAATTACAGATATTTTCTGATTACATTCCTGAGGTTCTCACATCAATTTCAGCTCCACTTGAGGGAAAAGAACAGACTCAAAAATTATAGGAAGTGTGGGATTAGAGAAATCATTAACCACTGATCTTCATCAGTAGATAAAGTCTGAAATGATAGTCCCTAGATGTTGCTGTTACTAGTACAGAAGTGTTTTAGCTCTCATTATCATAATTGTTCATCTCTTAATTCAGTAGAGCTTCATGTCTCAGCCTGGCTATCCTGTGGCACAGGCTGCATTTGTTGATCTCGAAGCAACGGAATTTTTTTATGCTGGATGTAGTCTTTGAGCAGTAAGTGTTCATTGGTGGGAACAATTACTCAAATTACTGTTATTAGTACTTTTTGCATGAATGCAAGCAAACCATAATTGACTAAAAAAAAAAAAACCCTAAAGGAATAAAAGTATTTTTCATCAGAAATGAAAACTGACAGGCTCCTACAAGCAAAAAAGGGCACACAAATGTGATTCCTATCAAAGGACGTAAACCTTTTTTATTGTAGATAGGGGACCTTGAGAAGATGAAAACTTTAAAACCTGTGATCACATTTTTATTGAGTTTCAGCTGTGAATGTTGTGAAGTAAGCCTTTTTCATTACAGTTCTTCCTGATACAAGTAACATTTGATCTGGCAAGGTAAATATGTTCTCAGAGTCTATAAAAGCAGAGAACAAGTCTTTAATTTCTCTAGTACAGGATTCTTCCATTGCAAAACTTTAGGTGCCAAATGTATCTGTCTCTCAAAGTAAATTAAAAAACGAAACATTTTCTAGACTTGAAAAACCTGTAGACAGCTAAAACTCATTGGACTCTAGTCCATCTCTTTGCTAATAGGAGTTTCCTTCTTTAAGTACTTCTCATTTGCCAGTTTAGTCTGTTTAGGTTGTTTGCCAGTTTAACATTTTAAGAACTTCCTTTAGAGCTTCAAAAGTATCCTAAAGACTGATGGTGCCAGGTGTCATAGTAAAACCCTCAGCTGGAACCAGGAATCCAGGAAATCTTCCCTTTGCTCATATAATTGAGTGCCTTCCTTATACATTAAATAAAATCCTCCCTTTCTTGGAGCTGCACTGTTGGGGGTTTTGCCCCTGCTGTCAGCCTCTTCATTATTTCCAAGACACTTGTGCTTCATTGCTGTAAACAATTTCTTTGAAGATGTAGGCACAACCTGTGAGAATAATAATGTTTCACTTATTCTGTTAAAATTTCCAAAATTACTTGGTGCCCTTCCGCACTTTTAGTATTTCTTCTGTACTTGTTGTTTTATTTAAACAATATGTTTCCTCACTCTCTTCCCATAACTCAGGGAATTCTATTCCTCAAACTTTTTTTTTTCTTTCTTTACTCTTTAGATATTTTGTAAGTATCTTGTACAGATTAAGTTGGCTGGAACAAACTTCTCTATTACACTCTGGAATGACAGATGTATCTTTCAGCCTTTCAGCTCTGTCAATATGAAGTATTGTAGAAATTCACATAAGGCTGTGCGTCATGAAGATGTCTAAGCTAAACTGAAATTAATTTATAACTAAAAGATAAAATCTTGTTTGGGTAAAAAAAACAATAAGTAATGTAATTTTTTTCTTTCATTCATGTGCCAAAACTTCAGAACCTCAAAAGAACTTTCTCCCTTAACTGCAATATATATTGTTACTACTGCTGGAGTAGCGTGAGGCAAATAACTCCCATGTAGACTTAAAGTTTTAAGGATATCAAATTCTGCAGAGTCAATTTGAAACCTTTAGCCTGAAATCTATTCCTGCTTGAGATGTTTTCAGTTCACCTGTTAAAACATTACTAAAATAAGATTAATTCAAAATTAAAAGAAACACATCAAAAGATTACGTGTCTCTGAAGTAATTTATTTTTGTAATTTTTCCAAAGTTTTGGGTTAATATTATGAACTCACAAGTTAATTTGGATAGTTAATATTTCAAATGAATATGACTGTGAAGTATAGAAAAACTGTTAAAAAACGGACTCAGAAGGATGATGTTTATAATTCTTTTCTCATTTTTCACTAATTTTCTTTTAATAAATACTCTTATTCTGTAGTTGAAGATTTGTAAATGATATTCCTTCCATTATGGAAGTCAAAATCAATAGCATAGACAATTTTTTTTTCACATTGGCAATTGCACAGATATTTGCATAGTATTTTTTTCTGATCAGTAACAGTGGGTTTTCCAAAAGAGGCTACTAAGAAGCAGTTTGGTAGTGCAGAGGGAATATGCATTGTTCCTGCACTGATATAGTAAAGAAGTTAATGCAGTATCCATTAGCAATGACTGAGTATCCATTTCCTTTCCATTATTTTAGCTCTTGCCCACAATTTACTTGCTGTCGAGCCTTTAGGATTCCGATGCATTAACAAATGGGAGAACATAACCTTAATATTTCTAGTCAAATACATTATTCTATAAAATTCAGCTCCAAGCATCTGTCAGAAGTAGTTTTGCTACATGTGTTATAATACACAAGTGTGTATGTTTTATATATAAAATATGCAAAAATATTTGTTTGGTATCAAGAGATTTGAGCTCAAATACTTAACATCTAGGGTTGTACTCTGACTCACTAGAAACTTAGAAGACAATAATTTATTTCTGTTTTCCTGAAAAAGTACAGTTTCCAAGAACTGGAAATATTTGCATTAAAACTTTCTGTAGAAGTAGTCTTGGTAAAAATCAATATGAATTTTTCAGGTAGATTTTATTGTCTGTAGGTGGTGACTTGATTTCATTTTCATCTGGACTCAATAGGTCCTGGACGTTTCTTGCCTCTGAATATTAAGACAGCTGTGCCTAGCAGGAAAACAAAAATGGAACTTGCAGACACTGCATGGCTTAATTCTCTGTGATATAGATGCAGAGTGCTGTAAGTCATTGCAGTCCACTAAAGGTGGGCCAGAATTAAACATCAGCATGTCAGAAATTCCTTCAGGAAGAGAGAGTTCATGTTTCACTTATATCTGGTTTCTGGTTGTTTAATTGACATTGTTTGCTACAAGAGGAATTTGCAGGCAAAAATGAATCATATATGCTCCTGTAATAGAAATATAACGTATATGTTGATTTAACTTTTTCCTAGAAGTTTGTAAAGTGTGAGTAACCATTTTTAGTTCCAAACAACCATGGCACATAGCAGATTGTAGTCTGATAATTCTTGTTACCAGGAAAAAAAAGCAGCCAAACTTGCTACATATGGCTGATTCCATTTTGTGCCAGGGAATCCAGTGTGCAACCCCAAATGGCTGAAAAAGATCTAAGAAGCTTCAGGGATTCTGCTGAAGTGCCATTGGGGATCTCAAATGGACATACAGAGGCAGAGGAAAAAGTAAATGAGAAATTGGCAGTAAAACAAGAGTAGTGTTCAAATGAAGGCAACTGACCACCCTCAGGACTTCCCCTGGAGCTTGGTTTATTTGTTCATTTCCAGTTAACATCCTTATCATTTGGGACTCAATAAGAGGAACAGGAAGCTCCTAGCCTTTTTGTACAGGATCTCTATTACTACCCAGAAAATCCTTATCAGCTAAATTAGTATTCATGAAAGAAATATAACTCAGCCTAATTCTTAAGTTTATTCAAAATAGTAGGTATTTGGGGATTGCAGGTTCTGCTTAGTATGGTACAGCTGGTGCAATAAAATTAGGTACCTTGCGCAACTGCAAATATAAGTGTGAAGGACCAATTTGGGGGTGAAAATTGCTTCTTCCTCAGAGTTGCTGAAATCTTACTCAAGGTCAGAATATAACTAGTCTTGTACAGGCATTGAAGGCAGGAAGGGTGGAAACTGCAACATGCTGCTGTCTCCCTGTTTGTGCAGAGATGCAGTTCCAGCTGCTGCTCTCCCTGAGTCAAATGTGTGTGACACCAGTGCAGAAAGAGGTACCAATCTCCTGGAAAGTAACGAGCTGAACAAAGCCAGTTGTTTCTCAGCAGCCTCTGTACCTCTTTTGCCAGAGAGCAAGTAAGGAATCTTAGTACAGCCTGCCTCTTCAGGAGGAGGGAGAGCTAAGTGTGTGCTACAGGAAAACACTCACATTACAGAGAATTTATTCCTCTCATTTAAACACACAGAAAATGAATGAATGCTGTACTAGAAACTCACTGAGATCCATATATAGATATACATATATACACATATATATACATACACACACACACACACATAGCGCACAGTGTTGCTTACAGCATGGTTGTAGTTGGATGACTTCACATAGTATATGTTTGGAGTCCTTGATTTGTCTTCATAGTTATTTTCCATTTCTCTTGTGTCTTATGAAAAATGGCTATGAAATAAACCAAAATGTGGTGTGTATAAATAGTACAGGAAAATTGGGCAAGCCTTAAAAACATTGATAACCATTCTGTTCTTGTTTCATAAATATTCCATAATCACTGGAAAGACATTCTAAAAGAATGATATATGTATGTTTGCACATGAATACACATACTCTCACATGCCTTTCTTCACTCATAATGGAGCTGCACAGCTTTGATGAGCCTGTCTCTGATGATAAATTGTTAGAAGGCGTTAAATATGTGGTCTGAGAGAACAGAGGCAATCTTGCCAGTAGTCTCAGTAAATACACATATACATGATAGGGACATCGGTAGTAATAACTCCCATAATCAATATATCAAACTGCTCTCTCTTCACTCGTTTTATGATGTACGTTTAACTTTCCAAAACCTATTCATTTAAGTAAGCTAGACTGTATGTGTTGGTATAAATGCACAATGTATTGATCCCTGGCAAGAATCATAGTGATCTGTTTGGTACGTGGATACTGCCAAACTGGGAAAGTGAAAGATAAAATTTGGCCAGATACCAATGCAGGGTTTCCTTGCAGCAGTGGGGTAACAGGAAAATGTCACTTTGAGGAAAAGTTTTTCTCCTGGATATTAAGCAGAGCTCTAATACCATGAGGTATAGAGCTGGCAATATTGCCAAGTACGGATGAGCTGGGAATTCAAGGACCTGGGCAATTGCCCTTGATAGGAAATGTGTTTTGTCCGGAAAAAAAAAAAAAAAAAAGCACTTCTGCAATATTTGCAGCATTAACTTACTTTAAAAGGTTAGCCATCTAACACCTTGCTTTATTTGAAAACATGATCCATGACTTCTATTATGGTACTTGTTATAACTCTGCTGGATTCTATATTAAAATGTTCAATCCATATGTAATTATTTTTTAATGTTTGCTTGGAGAGAGTAGTTTGAAGTGTTTAGAGATACTAAAAAATTCAAGACAAATTACCAATTCTTTGAGAGTTGAGGAAATGAAAAATTAATTATATAGACTTAGTGCTTTTGTAAATCATTAGCTATAGTCTTGATAATTAAATACATTTGGGGTTTTTTTCTACTTGAACAGATCAACTGAGGCACAAAGCAGGTAAAAGCCAAGATCATAAAGTTTATATGAGTCTGCATTTTGATGTTCACCTTGAGCCACCTTTAATCTTGTGGACTTTCCATACACACAAGTCAATAGCTTAGGGTGAAAAGCTTTGCTAGCACCATTGAAAATTATATAATGAGGAACTTAGTTTCAAAGTCATATAGTCACAATAAGAACTAGAAAAAAAATGTTGACTGCTAAACTAAATTATTGTCCTGACTTTCAGCAGTGCTAGCAATGTCAGATGGGAGCACTCCCTTCTCAAAAGGCTATGTGGCAGAATCCCTCTTTGGGGGATTTGAGAGTTTAGCCCTAAAATTATCACCTAGCTTCTTTTTCCTTAAAAGTTGGTGAATTGATCCTCCTGGGATCCCTCCATGGGACTTTGGAGAAACCTCAGCTCCATCTAGTTATCTGAGGTTTGAAAGTTTTGGTTTTAATTATAGTCTAAATGAGAATGGTATGAGCGAGTGTGAGATGCAGTTATGGGACAATACTTGAATGCCATATAATACATCTTAATGGTTTCTAAAAACATAGCAGTGTAATCAGAATTACCTTATATCTGATTCTGCCACTGGACAGTATTCCCATATTGTCTCTAATGGCTTACTCCTCTGTATCAAGACAGAGATTTCTTTTACATCTTTGGAGGTTGATGCTTTAATTCCTTTGGTGACAGTTCTGATTCTTCAGATGGATCAAAAATTAGTGCTACTGGATCAATTTTTCACTTTGGGCATGTATCCCATTTAGTGGACCAAGGGAGACATACTCTAGTTCAGTTTGTTCTCCTGAACCTCCTATGGGCCTTTCAGGTCAGTACTGCAGTAATGCTTGATGGAAAAAATGTCTGATGCTTGATACAAAGCCTTTAAAAAAAGAGACTTAGAAAAACTCTGCTTTGAACAATTTCTAATGAGATTGTGCCTGCACCTCACCAGAGGAACAGATAACTTCAAATTTATAAGCCTTACAAAGAGACCTGGCCAGAAAGCTTCAGGTTCAGAAATTTCCACTGCTAAATGCATTTTTCAGGACATGGAAGGCTTTCTCTGGAATTTGGCAATTCTACTTACATCTTTTGGATGTAAAAGGATGTAAATTCATTATGTAGACTAGTTATTAATTAACTACAGATATTTTTAAAATTTAAATATATAAAACACTTAATGACATTATCAAAGTAAAGTCTTTTGACAGTGAAACAGTTTCACTTCATTGTCAATACAAAAACTTGCTTGGATTCCAAATAAAATAAAATGGAAAAAAGCCTCAAACTTGTCTGAATTTGAACTATTGCCTTTTCATTCCAAGAGAAAAAAAAAATAAAAAAGGAACATTTCTTCTGAGAAAAAATAGGGATTTTCACATGCCCAGTTTTATTCACGGCCTGTCCTGAGCTGCTCTAAACATTCTACCAAATGAGTATTTTTCGAAGGTTTCTCTGCTCAAAGTCACAGGGTTTTTTACCATCTTTACACTGGTTAGTCCATACAGTTTTTGCAGCTTCATCAAGAGTACTGGGAAAAACTCTGCAATTGGAAACTTGCTTTTCAAACTATAGTTTTAGAAGTCCAGGTGCACTTTACCCTCCCTTTGCCTGAAGACATGCATTAATTATGGCCTCAGGGATATCTGGAAACCAAATTTAGTTTCTCTGAGCTAAGAAAATTACAACTATCTTTAGATGTAGCCAGTATTTTTCCATAGTTCATAGAGCACTATTCTGAAGCTCTGCCATCAATCACAAAATAATATTTAAATTAGATTGTAGGTTTAAAAAGCTTCAGTAGAAATAGGTAATACTGAGAGTCAGAGAGAATAATATTTTCCATGCTGAGATCTGGAAGCAGCTAGACTTCCTGCAAAATTCAGGGCATTTATTTCATTGGAGATATCAATTGCATTAGAGATATAGGACCAAAACCTTTCAGATAAACTACTGAAATTATGAAGGAGAGGTTTTTCACGGAATTTGAAAAAGCAGTTTTTGATTTGATATGATTTGTTGAATTGTCTGTTTAGTGTATCTTGTCAACCATGCAATGGCTCAGGAGATTAAGGGACTTGTGCTGTGGTTGTGTAAGAAGCAGCAATATTTGGTTCAGGAGATCTCCAGTTATGCCACAGGCTGGTGGAAATATGCTTGTTTATGAATGGGGCTCTTTATGGGTATTTTTTACCATTTTGGTGTGTGGGATAGAGTGTTTGTTTAGTTAGAGAAATAATCAGTAGGTTACACCTTGCTGTTGGGAGCTTTATATAATAAACTACCAACATTTTAAAAAACAGAATGTTTTAAACACTCTCAGATGAATAGCAATTGTAGAGCATAGTTTCAGCAGAATGTATTTCCTTGGAATCTTAAAAGCACCTGCATGAAAACAACATGTGAATCAAATTAATTTTTGTTTAGTTTTAAAATCGCATAGCATTACATTCAGGTTGCTTTATTTTTCAGTCTTACCACTCATGACTATGTGTGTGGTCTCTACAGACAACATGCTCTCTACAGATATAGTAGACTTAGGCACATTAAATCCAGAGTAGATTAAACCAGATATAAGATGCATGCATGGAGAACACAGGCTAGCACAGGAGGTATTTCTAGGGCTGAGCTGCAGAGCACTGAGGAACTAGAGGTTTCCCAGTGGTCCAGGTGGTTTCCCACACTCCCAAGTGTCACCCATCGAATCCCCAACTCTTACATGTAGTTCAGAATTAAACAATCTCTATTTGAGTAGTTGTGAGTTGCTACAGAACTAATTGTCCTCATCATTCTCTGACTGCAAAAAAAGAAAAATCTAGTGTATATATGCTATCAGTTCTTTTAAGGTAAAGGCGAAAAAGTAATTTTTTATGTATATCCCCACATTCACTCAGATCTTGGCTTACCTATAATGTGAAATATCACCCAAGCACATAGAAAGTATACAGATCATTATTTTCTTTCTGGGTAGTAAAAATGTGGAAAATACAGCAAACCATTTTGGTCCAGTATATGTTTTATGCAATTTTGGTGCAGTTTAGTAATTAATTTTTCCAAAACCATTCTATAAGCTGCAGCTCCAAACTTGTAGAGAAACAAACACATCTTTATAGACAAGCATATTTGGAAATTGCTGCTTCCTGTTGAGTGCATTCTGAGTGAAAACATAAATGCTGTCCTTCATTTACTACAATCCAGACTTAATACTGTTTTTTTAGAAAACAAATACTTGAAAAATAATCCTTCACTCTTTTATACTTTCTGAACTTATTTGCCTCTGTGTGTTAGAATAAATCATTAATAAGAACAGTAGGGCTTTATTCATGTTTGGCATGGATGTAAGTGAACTGAGAGAGGTCAATAAAATTTTTTAGATAAGTCATATTAGCACAGATATAAAGAAACTCCAATGTTTGTGTATATTTAGAAGAGGTTAGGGTGAAGATCTTATGGCAAACAGAAGAATAAAATAATGAAAAAGAAATCAGGACTGTTTGTTATTTAAAAGGCTGCATCAAAATCTATTAAGAGCATGACAGTGCACAGCAGCCTGGAAGTGCAGAACGTAAGTGGTCTAACAGAAGCCTCATAAGGACAGAAAAGTCACTCCAAGATGCTTTTGAGCACATGGAACAGGCTGCACCCAGAACCAGCAGGAATCTCCTGTGCAATTCCCTTGTAGGGTATATTCCAGGCTTTGTTGGTTAGCAGGAGGCACATTCAGAGAGACAACTTGCAATGTCCTGTTGAAGAACAGCAAGTTTATTAATTCAGTTGATGGCAACCCTCTGCAATGCTGAATGATTTGAATTTCCCCACTAAGTTTCTCTGTGCTCTCCATGTCCACTACTGCAGATGAGCAAAGGGAGCAGTCAGGGTCTTGTTGACTGGCTGTTCTAATTAGGTGTGATAGCATTGCTCAACATCTATGAAAGTATCATTATTCCACTTGGGTTTCTCAAATCAAATTTCATTTAGGCATGCAAACTAAGGTTTGATATTTACCTGGCTTTAAGGAAAAGGTCAAATTAAATAGCTATTAGCTATTTCCTATTAGCTTTAAGGACTTTTCTTCCAAAAGCATGAAAATGTCTTGCAGGATAATTCAGGTGGGGCTTTGACATTGCAATTAGGTAAATGGATTTTATACCCATTTATAAAAATTAGGGATTTAAGCGATTTACAGAATAGCACACCAGTGACTCGTTTTAAGAACAGAGCTGAGTGTAGCCTATTGACTTCTCTCACCCTGTGATATTGCACATGCAAGGACTCTGTGCTTAACAGGGGAAGATGTTTAAATGGGTCTTTTTACTGGAAAATGTTGACTTAAGAACTGGTTTTTACAAGAGCAAGGAAATGAAAATGTTGGTTATTCGGAAAATTCTTTAAAGGATAGGAGATAAAAAAATCTTCCTAAAGAAAGAAAAATCTCATTGCCATCCCTTTTAATACAGACCTCTTAGAGAATTAAATTGTCTGAATTTGCTTGCATTTCATTGCTATCAATTAAAGTTAAGTATACATTGCAGTGAAATTATTTAATGGAAAAATCTGCCTTGAAGAAACCTTCTAATAGAAAAATTATTTTTTATAACTTCCTGGTTTTACAATAAGACATTCCTGTTTAATACTGATGTAGATTTTTTGAAAAACAGTTATGAGTTATGTTATATTGAAGTTTGTCAGACTGGTGGAAGAAAAGGTGCTTGATGCAGCCAGTAAAATAAATGAGAAATACATATATGCATAGTAAACTGAAAGCCCCATGAATTCCTTCCTGAATAACTGCTAAATGAGGCATCCCAAACTCCTGCCCAGTGTCCTTGTGTATCAGTTATCCCCAAACATTTTGTTAGCAATGCTGTTTTTCTCTCCACTGACATGTTAGATTATGGCGGGTGCTCCCTGCCTTTGACTGGGCCAGAGGAAGGCACTGTAAGTGTAATAATCTAAAATTTGATATCTCAGGTACACAGCTTCCAGATTTGATATCTTGTTCTTCTGATTGCCTTGGTTTCTGGGCAAAAGTTTCCATGAATAAATGAATAAATGAAATTTAAAAACCTAGCAAATACTGGCACTCTGAAGTGAACTCTGACCTGCTGTGTTGGAGGGGCTGTTAGTGGGCAGTGACCTTCTCTTTGCCCATGCCAGCAAATCTGCATGTGTATTCATGGCTCCAGTTCACCTTCCTCTAATGGCTAAATTTTTTAGTCCTAAGTAGTATTAAGACTTGGTTTATCCCGGTTTCCTTTCTTTTTTTCTTTATTACTTTACAAACTAAGAGAAACGAGAAGCTTTGCAAATGTGCTACATTACTCAAATAGAAAAGAAGTTTAAATTGCAAACACAGTGTGTTGAAATAAACTCAGTGTGAAATTTTGCAGCATTGGAATTAAGGACAATATTTCCAATTACATTGGCATTTATTATTTCCAAGCTCTCAGTTTTTTAAAAGTAAAGCACACATTTTTATTTTGACTTCTCAGAAAAGCTTTTTCTTATTTTTGTGAAAGAAAAGCCAAGTATTGATGAGTAGGGAGACTCTAGTGAAACATTGATTCATCTAGGTCCTATCATTTGAAAATTATTCGTAATAGCAAAAAATAGGTGGTACATTATGCATTTTTGAATAAGGTCACAGGCGTGCAACAGTAGAAACTCATTTCTGCTGACACTTTGCATCTCTGAAATTGTTTCCTCTGCTTCACTGATGAGCCTTTTTT